>CM047581.1:568016-649972 GCA_026184515.1 Peronosclerospora sorghi | reverse complement strand
GTGGATGAGGAGTTCAACTTCTATTCCGGACGCAACACGACGATCTCGTCGAGCTCACCTGCTTTTACAGCAGTCTCAAACTTGTTGAAGGACATCTCCTCCAACGAGAACAGTTCGCCTACCCCAGGCAACTGTTCCAGGCTTACGACTTCTGTGACAACACCTGTCACACTATTCAGCATCCGATAGGACTGCTGACTACTGGCCTCGGGACTCATCCCGGGACCCAGATGGGGGGAGTCAATTGCCCCATCTATTGGAAGCGCATCGCGCCTATCCACAGAGGTCTCTACCTCTACCACCGGTGACTCGCCGGTCTCACCTAATACGGCGTGGTCGGAATCAATTCCGACGTGCGAAATAGAGACACTACGGGTCTCTTCGCTTGGAAGCGCCTCGCGCTTAACCACAGGGGTCTCTACCCCTACCACTGGAGTCGCAACTTTTTCGCCGAACACGGCGTGGTCGGGAACCCCGACTTGCAGAAGATACAGACATTGTGTCTCTTCTCTAGGAAGCGCCTCGCGCTTAACCTCAGAGGAATCCACCTCTACCACTGGCGACTCACCAGTCTCGCCTATATCGGCATATGGATTAATCGCCGAATCCCCCTCGTCAAGGAACTCTTCCTTAACGTCATTGGGAATGATCATTTCAGACATCCCAATCTCTGGCATCTCACGCCAGAATTGCTTTTGCGATCGAGCTCATGACTCGCCAATGCTTCACCCGACCGCGGGTGTGTTGAGCCAATCGACTTAGACTTCCAGTCTATCCATGGCTCGTGGCGTTCCAGCCACTTCATGCCCAGAATGAGATCATACCTCGAGTCCAAATCCAGGACTAGGCAACGTTCTAAGCTGTCGAAGTCTGCAAACTTCAGCTTGAGGTCAATCGAGACCTTTGGTTCAGAAACCTGTATGCACGTCGCTAGACGGACCGTGACAACGTCACGAGAACGTGCCTCTAAGGCCTCGGCATACAGCCGACTCTTCTCCACAGAATCTCGTCTGACATAATTGTCAGACACTACAGAGTCTATCAAGACTCTCCAAGGCTTATCAAAGCCTCTCACGTCCGCAAGGACGACCAGCAAACCTGGCTGATACACCAACTCGGTGCTAGAAAGCACCGCTTCCCTCGGGGCTATGTGCTGTCGTCCCCTACCCTGGGGAATAACAGCACTGAGGGATCCCCCAGTAGGGCGTTCCGCACGTACTGGGAGCCGTCGTTTCCCGATGGATTGGGTGAGGGCTATTTACCTGCCCTCGGCTCCTTATAGCGAGTGTCTCTCCGGGGATTTTTCGGACATCTGTTCCGCAGATGATCCGTGCTTCCACACATGAAGCATCTTAGCGTCCCCTACCGCTGCAGCATTGCAAGGAGCTCCGAATCGAAGCTCTGCGGAGTTGAGTCAGAGTGACTCTTAGCGGAAGGTTTCTCTTCCGCTTCGACCTGACTCAGGTCCATGGGTTCGGGACCCACTTCAGAGGAACGAAAGTTCCTTTCGTCGTTGAACGCCATCTTAAACGCCTCCCCCAGGGATTGGGGTTGGCATCGGAAGAGCTCCGAATGTGATGGCCTTTCTTTCAGGCCTCCCATGAACACGGGAATGGACACATCGTCCGAGTACGCTTTCGCGTACATCCGTTCCAGCAGGCTCTTCAGTTCTTGGATATACGTATCCAAGTCCCTAGTGCCCTGACGGCACCTCAGAAGAAACGCCAGCTGATTCTGGAAAACCAGATCAGGTGTGGCATACATGTCCATAAGCTTCTGCTTAAGGACTTCCCAGGTTGGGAACACGTCCGTGATCGTCTCCGAAAACGTGAACGCCCATGCACGGGCTTTACCCGTGAGATGGGTCAGTGCAAGTGCCACTTGAAAGTGATAAGCGATCTCATTCGCTGTGGCGAAGGCCGTTTCGACCTCTCGAAGCCTCACATAAAGGTTATCACCTTTTTCACCAGTGAATTCCTTTATCTTAAAGGACAACTGAGGGCGCACCCGCGTGGACGTGGAATGACTTCCACGAAAATTCGCCTCAAAGGCGATGAGGGTGTTAACCCTCGCCTTTACGGCATCAAGGCCCTGCTCCGTTAGGAGCTGCATGCCTTCGTCACCAAGTATAGATAACAGCCTGTTAAAGGCTTCCCGATGGACGAGGGATAGCCTATCCAGATCAGGATGTTGTCGTCTACCAACACAGGTGTTGGATTGACTACAAGTGCTACCAGATGTAGCCGGTGCGTACACGCACGGTGCGGCTAGCGCACAGAGGAAGACTTTCCTTAAGCGCCGATATGCCGCTACTTAGTCGATACACCCTTGTAAAAGGGCTTAGTAAGTGTATCCGGTCGGTATACGCACGGTGCGACTAGCGCACAGAGGAAGAATCTTCCTTAAAGCGTTAGCTATCGCTACTTAGCCGATACTCCCTTGTAAAGGGCTTAGTAGGAGAGTTCTCCTACTCGGGGCCAAGATTCCCGGGTTGGTTACTACTTAGCCTTAACGGCTGTATTCCCTTTACGGGATGTAAGTAAAGGGAGGGCTCCCTCTTACCTACGACACTCACTGCGCGCGCGACCGGTCGAGGTCGCACGTCCGCAAGATAGAGTGAAATGTAAACTGAGTATATTTAATATGTAATTAGCCTAAATTAATTTAAACTAATATAAACTATATGTAATACTAAGTAGAATATTCCTAATTTGTACCTAGCTAAAATGTAGTGTACACACCTGTGTACTGACACGTGGATGGGTGACACACCACCACACCAAGGGCCCCTGCCCTGATTGGTTAAAATAACCAAAGGTTCAGAACATTTCAAACCGGTCAATACTGACCTCAACAGTGGTGTACTAATGTACACCAACACTAAATGTAACTCGAATGTAACCCCGTTACAGTAAGAGAGTTCTCTCTTACTCGGGGCCAAGATTTCCCTTGGTTTACTTGTTAGAATTAACTAACGCCTTGAAACAAGACTTCCCTTAGAAAGGGAGTAGATAAAGGAGGTATTTCTTTTGGCTACTAACACTCACAGCACCGCGACCGGTCGAGGTCGTGCGTCTAGCTGGATTTATTGCTATTTGTAAACTGAATGTATACTTAATATATAATTAGCCTAAATTTATTTAAACTAATGTAAACTATATGTAATACTAAGTAGAAATTACTCCATTCGTACCTAGCCAAAATGTAATGTACACACCTGTGTACCAACACGTGGCAGGCTGCCACGCCTCCACCAAGGGATCCTGCCCTGATTGGTTAAAATAACCAATCGGTCCAAACCTTTCGGACCGGTCAATACTGACCCCAACCGTAGTGTACTTACGTACACAACATAACTAAACGTAACCAAAATGTAACCCTGTTACAGTAAGGGAGAGGGTCAACGCCCTCATCGCCCATGAGGCGAATTTCGTGGAAGTCACTCCACGTCCACGCGGGTGCGCCCTCCGTTGTCCTTTAAGATAAAGGAATTCACCGGCGAAAAAGGTGATAACCTTTATGTGTGGCTTCGAGAGGTCGAAACGGCCTTCGCCACAGCGAACGTGATCGCTGATCACTTGCAAGTGGGACTTGCACTGACCCATCTTACGGGTAAAGCCCGTGCATGGGCGTTTACGTGTTCGGATTCGGTCACGGACGTGTTCCCGACCTGGGAAGTTATGGACATGTATGCCACGCCTGATCTGGTTTTCCAGAATCAGCTGGCGTTTCTGAGGTTCCGTCAGGGACTAGAGACTTGGAGACATACGTCCAAGAATTAAAGACCCTGTTGGCAGGGATGTACGCGAAAGCGTATTCGTACGATGCGTCCATTCCCGTGTTCATGGGAGGCCTGAAAGAAGGGCCAGCACATTCGGAGCTCTTCCGATGCCGACCCCAATCCCTGGGGGAGGCGTTTAAGATGGCGTTCAACGCCGAAAGGAACTTTCATTCCTCTAAGGTGTGTCCCGAACCCATGGACCTGAGTCAGGTCGAAGCGGAAGAGAAACCATCCGCCAAGATTCACGCAGACTCAACTTTGCAGAGCTTCGATTCGGAGCTCCTTGCAATGCTTCAGCGGCAGGGGCCGCTAAGATGCCTCCTGTGTGGAACCACGGATCATCTAAGGAACAGATGTCCGGAAAATCCCCAGCGAGACACTCGCTATAAAAGGCCGAGGGCAGGTAAATAGCCCTCACCCAAGCCGTCGGGAAACGACGGCTCCCAGTAGGTGCGGGTCGCCTGTGGAGAAGCGAAGGCAAAATTTTGGTCACCTTCTGCCAACGTCGTGCCGATCAGCTGGTCATCGATCTGATTGGTGGAATCAAGGGGGGCTTTAAGCCTATCATGTGCAAGGAGTGTCAAGCACACGGATTTTGGTAAGTCACATGGCATTGCGTTTATTTTACATATTTTAGTGTTTGGTACATATTGGGACCGTAAGGTTAGTGGAAAAGAAGTAAATTGCTCTTGGATTGGAAAAGTGGCTAAGAGGTCCTAAGAGACTCTCTAAAAGTTTGGTTTTCTAAGTCGCCTTCGCACGTCGCGTAGTGTTGGGGGAAGAGGGTCGAGTAATTCCTTCCTGCCCATTATACCCGGCCGGGGCGCGTCGCAGACGCATTTGGCCCGCCGGAAGTCCTTCTACAGGAGTGTCCATTGGCTGACTTCTAACAAGTTTAAGTCACGTACGTTTGGAACGTACTAACAAGTGGATTGGTCTTTACGTGGAGATATCGTTTGTGGAATTCACGAGCATATTGGATCTTTACGTGGACATATTGGTTTACTATAACATTGGTTGGAGTTTAGACCGGCTTTAGTCTTCTCTCATATTGGTCAGGGGCTAGACCAGTTGAGTGGTCTACCCTCTATTATCTCGTATTGGTTGGGTCTAGATCGATTGGACGGTCGACCCATTGGACTATACATATTTCAAGTGTAACCGGTCTACAAGTACCCAGGGTGAAGAGTTCCGCCCAGGGTACACCCCCCCCAGTACGGTCTGCATACTATCAGACCCAAGTCAACCAGCGACACGATCCACCGAGTGTTGAACTAGCCCATTCCATCGGGTACACAAGGTGAGATGGCAACGCAAGATCAATCGGACTAGGCGTCTTCTGTTGATGATCGGTCGTCTGCTAGCAGTGGACGATCAGATCGGATCGCAAGCGAAGGTCCGCAGGGTACCCCCCCGTAAGTTGGAAGGCTGGACACGATGGTGGTCAGGTTCTCGACACAACTGTGTTCGATTTTGAACTTGACTCCACCACAATGGTGCGCGTGCCCGGATCCTTTGGTGATCGTGAATATCACCGAGATGATGTCCGGTCAAAAGTTGACTTAAGTGATTTAAATGTGGAATCGTTCTGGAGAGGACATAAGGAAAAGCTGTCACCTTATGTTCTCGTTGTTGATAAAGATGGCGATGTTCGATCTGGCCGGGTGGAGGACCAGATAGGGATTAATAAGTTTTTTCCTCCCCATAAGGCTCCCACCGGAGCCGATCGGGACTATAGCAAGTTTTGCTATAGTTCCGGAAAGGATCAGGACTTTTGTCCTGATCCTATGCATTTACATGGAAAAATTGATGGAATAAAAAATGAGAACCAATCGGAGGCTGATCGGAACAATCCGATCCACATGCCTAAGGTCCCCAAGCAAAGGCCAGGAATGCCGCCCGAGGAGGACGACTTGGAAGAAAAGTCGCAGGTCGGGGATGGGGTTATTGACGAACAAGACCTGACCAGGATGTATTACATCCACGAGTTGAAGCGATTTATTCGTGAAGACCAGGTCATGCAAATTTTGAACCCCCAGATCCCTGACCGCCTCTTCGGACCCACTACCGAGCCGATCCAGAGTGATCGACCACTGCTGTTGGTGAAAAACTTGCTGGCGATAATGGCTGAGGTCGGCATAAAAGTGCAGAACCCGGCCAACGTCCACAAGCTGTTTGATCTGGACACTCGCAGGATGGAGCTGTCGATGTCGACTCTCCATGATCATTTGGTGCAGTTGGTGGGGGCGGTTCGCCGCCCAACTCCCACCATGGCATTGAAGGTTGCTGAAGACACGGCAGCACATGACGATGCGTGCTCCGATGATAAATCGGTATATCAGTCTCCACCTTCCTCTAACAGCTCATCGGAGTTGGAGTTCGGTGTTGAACGGATGACCATGGGGGCAGATCATACCCCCATGGGAGCATAAAAAGGACGTGCGGCAGCATGGGGCTGCATGCCGGTCGGGTCCCCAGGAGCCCCCACAGGTGTCAGTACCTCCAAAGGAGGATACCTACACGTTGCCCATGACCCAAGCTAACGTCCTAGACATGTTTGAAGCAATTATGGAGCGTTTCATGGGAGATCGATGCAGATCACCTCCGCGCCCTCATGCTCAGGACCGATCTGCCCGGCAAAATGTCAATATTTTCCGGGATGTAGATATGGAGTCAGTGGCATCAGTGGACAAGGCCACTCGAGGTGTTAAACCAATTGGCAAAGGAAGACGCAAGCCGCAACCAGCTCGATCGCGCCGATAAAGAAAGAACAGTGATTACGACATGGAGTTGATCGGCGATCCGGATGACCACTATGGGTCAGACGGTGCAGGTGCGGGCAGAACGCGCAGGGCTAATTTAGCCTCCACGACCGCTTTTGAATTCGGATCTACTGCGATCCCGCGCATTCACATGGCTGCGACTACTGATCTCAAGGATTTCACCGGAAAGGACACCGACGAGGAGCAGGCCAGGTCGTGGTTTGGTCGGGTCAGGTCTGCTTTCTTACGGGATCAGACACCAAAAAAGGAACGCTGTTTGATCTTTAGAGATCTGCTGAATGGACCGGCTCCGAACTGGGTCCAACAGTTGAGTCGGGATATCCGATCTGACTGGGACCTGCTATGTTCAGAGTTTGAGGGGAAGTACTGCAACTCCGGATTATCCAGCGCCCGCAAATATCATCACATGCAGAAGCGGGGCGACGAGGCGCCGATCTAGTACTTACACCGTCTGAATTTGGCTGCAATTCGCGCCGGCATAGTAATCAAGGAAGGCAACCCGCCGACCGGTGCCGCTTTGGAGCACGTGGGTCACTATATTAGTACCCTTGATGACCAGGAGCTGGCAGATCAGCTCACCCTGTTGCGCCTAAAGGATGTGGGAGAAGTGGAGCATACGTTACGAACGTTGCAACACTCCCGCAGCATGAGATCAAAGGGTGCCGTTGGATCAGGTCGTTACAGATCCAAGACCCAGACCGATCCGGTGAAGAGACCCTTTACCAGATCGGCCCGTGCTGTTAAGGCGATCGTAGCTGAGGACAGCACTGGATCGGAAGAGGAAAGCAGCGGCCAGTCCAGTCTGGAGTCAGACGAGGATCAGTACCCTCACATCTTCGTCGCGGAACCTGCCCCGAAAACCAGATCGACGCCTGACCAGGAAGATCGGAAGGGCAGGAGCTGAAACAAGTCTGACCCGGAACGACACCGCAAGAAGTGTTCTCACTGCGGGTCAAGCAAGCATGATGATCGGGGCTGCTGGAAGAAGTTAATATGCAAGAAATGCGAAAGACGCGGCCACCCCACCGATCACTGCCTTTTCGTGTACAAGTCATGTGGAGAGATCCACGGGGACGGTCACTGCAAGATGGAAGAATTCTTCAACCTGATGTGCAAGTTGTATGTGCCGGGAAAGCACGCGGGGATGCTTCCACCTGACGTGGAAAAAATGTTAAACTAGAGCGCTCGCCAGGTTGGAATCTGGATCGAGCCGAGCGGTCTACGTTTGTCATCTATGAATATGTCGGCAAGGAGAATAAAACCGACAATACATGTTCTGTTCTCAATTGCATAGATCGGGATCATCCGGTCTACAATCTCACGACCGATGAATATTCCCGATCGAAGGTGGTCATGCAGCTAGATCTGCTGCCTGGAGAGTCTCGCGGATACTGGAAGTATCATGCGCCCGACAAATGGTTTAAGCAGGCGAAAGCCTGTGGTAAGATAAATAACCAGAAAGCGACGATGTTGTTCGACTCTGGGGCTGAAGTCTCCATTCTTGACTCCGCCTTTGCTCGTAAGGTCGGATGTCGTATAGACGATACCCAGAGACAAGAATGCGTCGGGATCGGTGAAAATTCTTATATGACCGAAGGAAGGACGCGCGTGAAGATCACCCTATCGGGTTTGTTGGTCTACTTCTTCAGTGCTTGGGTTGGTAATCTGGCCGGTCAGGTTGCCCTGTTAGTCATGGATTTCATGGTGCCGGCGGGTATTCGCCTTGATCTGACTCATGGAGTGCTTACACTACCGGATGAGGTCCAGATCCAGTTAGCTGGTCGGCGGCCCCTATACGGATCGTACACCGATTTGGTCAGGTGGGATCAAGATGTCACCATTCCAGTCGGCCAATCCGCTGACACCCCGGTCAATAAAGGTTTTCGTTCAAGGAAGTTATGGGTGACCAGGGGAGATCGGTGGGTGTCGACTTTTGTGAAGAGCGCCGGCCGACATGATTTTGTCCGAGTCACTAATATCGGTGACAAACCGCTTACGCTCGACAACAACACGATTGTTGGCATGTGGCTGGCAGAAGGGAAAGTGCCAAGGAATATGGGGTTCGTCTCGATCGGATCGAGACGGTATGTTGAGTGGCAGAACTTGGTATACCAAGCGACCACCGATCTGGTTAGCAATGATGGATCGGTGGAAGAAGATACCTCACCTATGGTGGAACGACCCAGCTATGTAACCCCTAGGAAGATGCTAGTTCGAAGAAAGGCACCGCAGGCGCCGGATACGGTGGACCATCAAGTAGATGAGCCAAAGTTCGTTAACGTGGTGGCGACACAAGAACAGGCGACAGCGGAGCCGCAAATAGAAAAAGGGAAGCATGGCGAGACTGGGGCGGACCATGATGGCACGCTTGAGCAGGTCGATGTCGGTGAAGGGCAGCCCGACGATCGGGAACAGCAGTGTTCAGCCAATCAGGGCGGTTTGGGTGTTATTGCCCCGGAAGATGACCAGGTCTGCATACATGAGGGCGGGGACCAATACATTCATGAGTTGGAGAGCCAGATGGCAGTCCTACCTGAAGTGTCTGCTGACCCGCCCGAGGTTACTATGGACGATCTGCAAGTGGGTGATCGGGATCTCAACAGTCCCGATCAGATAGATCAGCTAAAGCAGATCATATGGAAGAAGAAACATCTGCTGATCGGTAAAGGCAATGCCTTACCCCCTGCTGCTCGCGGAGCAATTTGTGACATCGACGTTGGAGATGCCAAGCCGATCGCCCAGCGATGCCGACGTGTGGCGCCACAGTACCGCGAAAAATTGTCTGAACTTATTAAAGGACTGTTGGCTACCAAGATCATCAGACCTTCGACCTCGCCATGGGCCTCACCTTTCGTGATCGTGATCAAGAAGAACGGTGTCGACATCAGGTTGTGTATCGACTATCGGTTGGTAAATCGGTTGACCAAGATTATGGTGTACCCGATGCCGCTGATCAGCGATCTACTAGAAGACCTTGACAAGACTCTGTGGTATTGCTCACTAGACATGGCAAGTAGATTTTGGGTGGTCTCGATGACCGATCGGGCTCGCGAGATCTCCGCATTTGTTACGCCGTTCGGTCTGTTCGAGTGGAACCGTATGCCGTTCGGGTTGAAGAACGCGCCCCAGATCTACCAGAGGCTGATCGACAACGCACTGTATGGACATGTCAAGATCATCAACGATCAGGACCTCAACAAAAATTATGATGTATTTACAGAGGGTGAACCTAACCGGGAGAGGAGACCGTCCGTTCTGGGAAGGCGATCGTATATCGACGACATTCTGATCCCTGCCTCGTCATGGAGCGATCTGTGCGAGAAGGTCGAACGTTTGTTGGAGACATGCGATCGCTGGAACCTGTCGATCAGTGCTGTGAAAAGTTATTGGGGCATGTCCAAGGTCGCCTATTTGGGTCATATGGTGTCGATCAGTGGGATGGAGGCCAATCCCAAAGATCTGGAATCACTGAACAACCTCCCGTTTCCCAGATCGCTGAAGGCAATGCAGTCCTTCTTGGGAAGCCTAAATTACTACAGCCGCTTCATTGAAGACTTGCGATTTACGTGACCGTGCTGTACGAGCTCCGGGAAGTCGACTACCATATGTTGCGCGAAGAAGATCGGGCACCTTTACGGGAGGGCAGCGACTCTGATCTGCCCGCAGATTGTCCTCAAGTGGAGGCAGAGGATCACATGAGGCGTTCAAAGGTTGCTTTCGGTATGCTAAAGGCCAAGATGGCGACGGCACCGATTCTCAAGCACTTCGATCCGGAGAAAATGCGGATCGTCATTGTGTATGCTAGTAAGTGGGCCATTTCGGCCACTCTAGTACAATAACATGATGGAGTGTACCACCCGGTCACTTTTACTAGCCGGATATTGAAGCCGAACGAGGTCAACTATGGGATCGTCGAAAAAGAAGTTCTGGCTTTACTACGGATCTTCGATGTGTGCTACAACCTACTGGTCGGCCGATCTGTAAAGGTCCTTTCAAGAAAGTCGACATTGGCCTGGTTATTATCAGCCAATGGTATGGACGGTCGGCTCGGCAGATGGTCAGATATCTTGTCGCAGTGGTCTCTCGAGGTCGTCAAGTGCACCAAGGGAGAGGAAGAGATATTGGGCACATTAGCTGCCAGTATCACCCCTCAGTCCGAAGTGGATGAGGCTTTAGTGGCGATTTCCCCAAGGAAGCAACCTCGCAGTAAATCTCGCGGCCGCCGCCGACCGTCGATCAGGATGAAGGAACTCCTGGTCTTGAGTTTTGACGGGTCGTCCAGCGTGAAGAAGAAGGTCGGCTCCTATAGTGCCATACTGTGGAAGTTACCACAATGGTATATAGTCGCAGCCCCCACCGATTTCACGCCTGACATAACGGTCAACGAGGCAGAATATCGGGGTCTACTTCTATGTCTTGATCTGCTGTCATCACAACAGAAAGGGCGGATTATCATATGTGGTGACTCCAACCTAGTGATAAGGCAGATCACCGGGGAGATCGACTGCAAGGCGCCACGATTAAAGTTGCTAAATGATTGGGTGATGAAAGCGCTGAATGACTACCCCAACCACGAGCTATTGCACGTGAAACGGGACTGGAACAGAAGCGCCGACCACCTCGCGACCCAAGCCATCCGAGACCAGACCGGGGCGACGATCACCGAGGAAGCCGTTTTACAGGAACTTATGGACATAAACAGGCTCCCGGAGGTGATCAAGCCCAAGGACAGCCCTGGTCAGGTGCATGTAATGGCCTCAACCAGATCGCGAGCTCGGAAGTTTCGCCGATCGTTCCCGAAGGAAAGGCTGAGTGAGCGCGTTGTGCAACAGCTAAGAGCGGAACGGATCCTCAAGGCGCAGGACGAAGAAGAGTGGATCGTCAACTTGAAGGCCTATCTGCGCGTTGAACTGTCCAAGTTAACAAATGATCAGGCGAAAGAGTGTACCAAGATCGCGGACAGTTACGATGTGGACGACAATGGATTGATGTATCACTGCCGTGACAGTGATCAAGACAGTGCCGATCGAGATCGACTAGAGAAACTAATGATCCCTGAGTTGCTACAGCCGGATGTCCTTCATCACTACCATGTGAGTCTAGAAGGGGGACATCAGGGCGTAGACAGGACATATCACAAGATCAGGGCCCATTATCACTGGAGAGGACTTTTTCGGAGTGTGCAGAAATATGTGGGCTGTTGAACAGATTGCGAGACCGGAAAGGGAAGACCGATAATCAAGGGGCGATCGCCCGGGAATATCGAGGCTACTTACCCTTTCCAGGTGATAGCAATGGATCACATACCGTCGCTGCCCAGATCGACTCGCGGCAATACTGAGCTGCTGATATGGATCGACCTGTTCACTGGTCTGGTGATCGCAAAGGCTAGTGCATCCCTCCTATCTGCGGAGCAGATCGCCCAGAGTTACGAAAAATGCGTATTCAGAAGGTTCGGCGCCAGCGAGGTTATCAGACACTATCGGGAACCCGGTTTTATGGCCGAGGTGTTTCGATCATTCAATAACATGCTAGGCCAGAAGCAGAGCTCGACGATGGCATATCGCCCGCAAGCGAACGGATCGGCTGAACGCATGGTGCATACGATCCCAAGGGAGATCAAGATGTATGTAGCCGATCCGGACCAACGTGACTGGGACGAGTATGCAGAGAGACTGGTATTCGCACTCCACTCTTCAACCGATCGGGTCCGAGGAGAAACGCCTTTTTATCTGGCGTACGGATGGGACCCTCGATCGACACTTGAAGCGGCGATACCGATCGGCTGCACTCAGAACCGCGACCGCGGTGCCCGTCGTTGGCGTATGCAGGTCCAGAAGCACTATCAATATGCGAAAGAAGTCGTCAACGGAAAGTTGCGTCAGGCCACACAAGATCGAGCAGACCGAAATAACGATCAGGTCCGACCTCATAATATTGAACCAGGGGCGAGGGTCTGGTTATACCTCGATCGGGTCAAGGAAGGCTATGTGAAGAAGTTATCTCACATGTGACACGGTCCTTTCCGTGTAGCGGAGCTGATCGGTGAGCATGCTGTCATTCTGATCACGATCGGCACGGATTACAAAGTTTTTTCCGATCGTGCACGTGTCCAGGATGAAGCTGGTCAGAGAATTCCCCGATTGGCCTGAAATGCCCTGTCTGGTGGACGAAGCGGAGATATTCGATTTCGATGAGGCTCTTCTGTCGGAGGACAGTTTGGAAAGGTCATTGGAAGAGGACGAATTAGAGGTGGAGAAGGTGCTAGATGTCCGATCGGTCAAGAAGACACGTTTCGGTCGTACCCACCGAGAATATCTGGTCCGGTGGAAAGATCATGATGAGTCAACTTGGATCGATGAAATTGACCTAAATTGTGGAGCACTGCTACGAGAGTTCGAGCGAGAACGAGTCAGTCGGAATCGCTTCGCAGTGATGCAGACTCATGAAGATGCGGACCAAGACACGCAGTAGCACCGATCACACCGATCGGTGTGAATATGTGTAAGGTCTGAATTATTGTGAGCATATGATAAACTGTGATGAACTGTATTAGTGGAGTGACGAACGTGATAATGATTTTCGCGATGTGAATGGAGCTGTATATGATAACGTGTTGGTGCAAGTTTGGATAAAGTGATGAATTTTGGTCAAGTGACCAGGTGATCAAGAAGTTTGAAAGAATAATGACATATATTATGAATTATCTGGTCAGCTATTACCGTATCAAGATTTGCAATCACCCCACAGGCGACCGATAGTCAACGCCGGGTGATCTACAATCTGGTCCTGGAACTGATTACGCCAAGGCTCCTTCCGATCCATCTGGATCAAGGCGTCCTTCAGGTCTGCAACTGGCTCGTCACAGCGGAAGCCGGGATACCAGATGCCATCCTCAGCTAACGCCCCGGGGCTCTCGATGCGACGCTTGGCCATGTGAAGGAACACTGGATATAAGAAAACGTCGAGGTCGCACTCGCGGGCCAGCATCCCTTCCAGAATAAACTGGCATAGGGCCTGCCAGGCCTCGCCTGCCCGACTCCGGCGCCTCTTCCGGTTCTTCTGGAACGAGACCAGGCCTTGGTCATGTTGCAATCGGTCAGGAGGAAGCACTAGATAGTGCGTAGACTCCCAGATCGCCTGGCTGTGGGATTCATTGAAGGCTTTCACTCGACCCAAGAACGAGTCAACCCAGGCAGCCGGCGCAAATATGAACCCCATCTTGGGGCGGATGAACACTTTCCATGGCTGATCTGCATACAAACGGGCGATATGTGGTGCTGTAACCAGGTCCACCCGCCATGCAGATGGGTCAGGAGCCTTCGGAGCTGGAGGGAAGAGCCAAAAGTCTGGTCGGGACAAAAACCGTACGAAACCTTGTTTGGTCAGGGCTGACCGGTGCAAGCTACCGATCTGCCCCGGTGACCACGGCATAATGGCGTCGAAAGTCCGCGATGGCAGAGGTCGATCTCCAATCGATATTCCCTTCAATCGGGCGTGACGGCGCAGTCCAGATGTGCCAGGATGGCAAGAAGGCACTGATCCGGGTGTTTCACGAGCCCGTGCAGTTTTGTTACTCTGGGAACTGATCGCCTGATCAGTCCCCGATGCAGACTTCATCGGAGTCGGACCTCGACGCCAATCGGACCGGGACTTAGATAACGCGCTGTGTGTGAGCTCAGAATCTCCCGATCCGCTGTCCGAGTCCCCTCCGGAGGAGACCTCTGTGTGCTGGGTACGAACAGCACGGGGGCGCGAGGGCGAATGAGATTTGGCGATGTTAGAAGTGTCATTTGCAGCCGATCTTGGGCTTGAGAGATGCGACGTCGTCTTGGCTTTCTTTTGGGGCACCGCCCGCTTCTACTCGAATTCGGAGTCGCGAGCTATGCCCCGCGCCCTTGTGCCCCTCGACGCGTCCTTGTGTTTACGCTTGGAAGTTTTCGAAATCTTGGAGTGGCGAATTTTAGCCAATGGGTGACGTTGTCCTCGATCCTGGTGTAGGTCAACCAGAACGGCCGATGCAGACCGGTCCGCGCTGGAGCTAATAGCCGGACGCCGGTACAGCAAGTCGGTCAGCTGTTTATGGCACTGCTCTTCGGCAGCCCAACGGCGGTCTGACTCCTGGGCCCAGGTGTCCGATTGGCTCTGGAAAGACCAGACCTTATCGACCTGATCCTTGACCACGACATGAAGCTCGCTGATCTGCCGCTCTAGGTCACCATGTTGGGTACGGAGTAGGGTCCGGTCAGACTGATCCTCCAAACTCTGCCGGTTGACCAGCGCGAGCTGTTCCCGGAGGTGTGACCAGTACGCTTCTAGGCGAGACAGATCATGCCGAGCGCCGATCAGCCTGTCCAATATGGAGCGGAGCTGATCGCAGTGGTCACGCGACTGTCGAGCAGCCGCAAGCAAGGCGTCAACCGCTTGAGCGATGTCAGTGGGCGACCGATCTGCATACGAAGAGAGGTTAGGGCAGTTCCAAGGTGAAAATCGGATCGATCGACTTACCTCGCGCTGTTTGTTGGGCAAGCTGGTCCCGGAGATGTGCGTTCTCGGCGAGAACATCTTTCAACTGCTCAGCCAAGGGGGTCAAGGTGTCGACATCCTTCCGCAGCTGCAGTAACGATGCATTCTTGGTGTCCAGCTCTGACTGAAGGTCGCAGATGGTCTTTCGAAGCTGATCAGACCCAATCTGACCCCATCCGGTCTGTCGGAACCTGGAGTGCTGCAAGAGCTGTCAGATCGGGTCGATCGGCTAAGGGAATCGATGTGTGGTGACTGGGCGCACAAGGCACCTGCAGGATCAAGCGTCAAGAGCAGTTACAAGGAGATCAGACGTACAAGGGGCGCATACCTGGTGAAGGCGGGGCCGAAGACCTGTCCATTGGTGGAATGCTGGTTGCCGTGAAGGTCAAGGAGGTCAACTTCTGGCGAAAGGGTTAACTGGTGGTGAGATCGGGTCGCTACCGTTGCGCGGCTGCGACCAGACTCAGGGGCCGCTGTGGAGAAGCGAAGGCAAAATTTTGGTCACCTTCTGCCAACGTCGTGCCGATCAGCTGGTCAGCGATCGGATTGGTGGAAACAAGGGGGGCTTTAAGCCTATCATGTGCAAGGAGTGTCAAGCACACGGATTTTGGTAAGTCACATGGCATTGCGTTTATTTTACATATTTTAGTGTTTGGTACATATTGGGACCGTAAGGTTAGTGGAAAAGAAGTAAATTGCTCTTGGATTGGAAAAGTGGCTAAGAGGTCCTAAGAGACTCTCTAAAAGTTTGGTTTTCTAAGTCGCCTTCGCACGTCGCGGAGTGTTGGGGGCAGAGGGTCGAGTAATTCCTTCCTGCCCATTATACCCGGCCGGGGCGCGTCGCAGACGCATTTGGCCCACCGGAAGTCCTTCTACAGGAGTGTCCATTGGCTGACTTCTCACAAGTTTAAGTCACGTAGTTTGGAACGTACTAACAAGTGATTGGTGTTTACGTGGAGATATCGTTTGTGGAATTCACGAGCATATTGGATCTTTACGTGGACATATTGGTTTACTATAACATTGGTTGGAGTTTAGACCGGCTTTAGTCTTCTCTCATATTGGTCAGGGGCTAGACCAGTTGAGTGGTCTACCCTCTATTATCTCGTATTGGTTGGGTCTAGATCGATTGGACGGTCGACCCATTGGACTATACATATTTCAAGTGTAACCGGTCTACAAGTACCCAGGGTGAAGAGTTCCGCCCAGGGTACACCCCCCCCAGTACGGTCTGCATACTATCAGACCCAAGTCAACCAGCGACACGATCCACCGAGTGTTGAACTAGCCCATTCCATCGGGTACACAAGGTGAGATGGCAACGCAAGATCAATCGGACTAGGCGTCTTCTGTTGATGATCGGTCGTCTGCTAGCAGCGGACGATCAGATCGGATCGCAAGCGAAGGTCCGCGGGGTACCCCCCCCCCGTAAGTTGGAAGGCTGGGCACGATGGTGGTCAGGTTCTTGACACAATTGTGTTCGATTTTGAACTTGACTCCACCACACGCCCTAATGGGGGATCCCTCAGTGCTGTTAAACTCCAGGGTAGGAGCAGATAGCACAAAGCCCCGAAGGAAAAGTGCTTTCTAGCACCGAGTTGGTGTATCAGCCAGGTTTGCTGGTCGTCCTTGAGGACGTGAAAGGCTTTGATAAGCCTTGGAGAGTCTTGATAGACTCTGGAGCGCCTGAAAATTATGTCAGACGGGCTTCTGTAGAGAAGAGTCGGCTGTATGCCGAGGCCCTAGAGGCACGTTCTCGTGACGTTGTCACGGTCCGTCTAGCGACGGGCGTACAGGTTTCTGTACCCAAGGTCTCAATTGATCTTAAGCTGAAGTTTGAAGACGTCGACAGCTTAGAACGTTGCCTAGTCCTGGATTTGGACTCGAGGTATGACCTCATTCTTGGCATGAAGTGGCTGGAACGCCAGGAGCTATGGATAGACTGGAAGTCTAAGTCCATTGGCTCAAAGCACCCGCGATCGGATGAAGCATTGGCGAGTCATGAGCTCGATCGCAAAAGCGATTCTGGCGTGAGATGCCAGAGATTGGGATGTCTGAAATGATCAGTCCCAATGAGGTCAAGGAAGTCTTCCTTGACGAGGGGGATTCGGCGATTAATCCCCATGCCGATATAGGCGAGACTGGTGAGTCGCCAGTGGTAGAGGTGGATTCCTCTGAGGTTAAGCGCGAGGCGCTTCCTAGAGAAGAGACACAATGTCTGTATCTTCTGCAAGTCGGGGTTCCCGACCACGCCGTGTTCGGCGAAAAAGTTGCGACTCCAGTGGTAGGGGTAGAGACCCCTGTGGTTAAGCGCGAGGCGCTTCCAAGCGAAGAGACCCGTAGTGCATCTTTTTCGCACGTCGGAATTGATTCCGACCACGCCGTATTAGGTGAGACCGGCGAGTCACCGGTGGTAGAGGTAGAGACCTCTGTGGATAGGCGCGATGCGCTTCCAATAGATGGGGCAATTGACTCCCCCCATCTGGGTCCCGGGATGAGTCCCGAGGCCAGTAGTCAGAAGTCCTATCGGATGCTGAATAGTGTGACAGGTGTTGTCACAGAAGTCGTAAGCCTGGAACAGTTGCCTGGGGTAGGCGAACTGTTGTCGTTGGAGGAGATGTCCTTCAACGAGTTTGATACTGCTGTAAAAGCAGGTGAGCTCGAAGAGATCGTCGTGTTGCGTCCGGAATAGAAGTTGAACTCCTCATCCACGATGGACGAGTCAGTTTTGATGCAAACCAAACAGGCATTGAATGACCGAAGCGGCCTCAAGATCCTTGCGGATCCTGAGGACCCTTACCATTCCTTACTTAAGGAATTCGGAGATGTCATTCATTGACAACCCGCCGATGGGGTTACCACCGGATCGGGGAGTCCGACATGAAATTTATTTGGTTCCTGGAACCAAATACTGCGTCACTAGGCAGTGGCCTCTCCCCAAGGAGCAATGCGACGTCATCGACGCATTCTTCAAGGGGAAAGAAGAGGCTGGGATGGTACGGGAGAGTAAGTCTCCCCATTCATCTCCCACTTTTTGTGCTCTTAAACCGAACGGAAAGTGGCACATCGTGCATGCGTACAACAGGCTGAATGCATCTACTGTACCCATGCAAAATCCGATTCCTCGGAAGGATTTCCTCCGGAACAATATGGCGGGCTGTACTGTGTACAGTGCCTTAGATCTGGTGGACGGGTATTATCAGGTGCTCATGCGAGCATCCGATATTCCGCTTACAGCGGTCAGCACGCCTAGTGGCATGCTGTGGGAGTGGCTTGTTATGCCACAGGGGCTTTCGAATGCACCAGCGACTTTTAATCGCTTGTTGACTCAACTCTTCCGCCCTCATAGAAAGTACGCTCAGACGTACTTCGACGATATATTCGTTCATAGCCGCGCGGAAGGCGACTCGTCTGATGTTCAGACGCACCTAATACACCTTCGAGCTGTGCTCGAATGTATGCTAGAGCATAAGTTATATGCAACGCATCCAAATGTATCTTTGGGTACTGAGGAAATTCTTTTCCCCGGATGCTTCATCGGTAAGGATGGAGTGCGGGTGGATCCCGCGAAGGTGAAAGCCATTGTGGAGTGGCCTTCGCCTGTAAATCTTAGAGATTTACGGAAGTGGATTAGATTAGCCAATTATCTCCACAAGTACAGCGAGAACTACTCCGAGATGGCGAAGCTATTAACCGACCTTCTTAAGAAGGACGTGGATTGGTGTTGGGAAAACAAACACCAAACCGCCTTCGAAGCGGTTAAAGGAAGATTGTTAAAAGCTCCCGTTCTTGCTCTCCCAGATTCTGGGAAACCATTTAGCGTCGTCTGCGTCGCCTCCGATTTTGCAATCGGATGTGCTTTGTTACAAGTAGACGATGCGGGACGAGAAAGCGTGATTGCGTTTGAGTCGAAGCTGCGGAACGGAATTATCCCGTTCATGATAAGGAGCTACTTGCTATGAAGTATGCCCTTGTCAAATTTAGTGTTCACCTACTCGGCTCAAAGCCGTTAGTGGTTTATACTGACCACGCGTCCTTACGGGCAGCGACAAAGTCGCCTCATCTCTCGCAACGGATGGCCCGTCGGCTCTCCTTCTTTGCGGAGTACAACTTTGAGGTTAAGTATAAACCTGGCAAGCAGAACGTGCTTGCGGACGCGTTGTCGCGTCGTCCCGATTACGAGATCGCTCACGCGACATTCATCACCTCGTCTGTGGTGGATCTCATACGCCGGGCGTATGAGAAAGACCCAAAATGTACGGCGCTTATCAGCGTTTTGGGTGGAAAGGGACTTGGCTCGTCTGAGCCTACCCTGTCAAGTAGAGCTAGAGCTCAGTTACACCGTTACAGGTACTGTGACGGTTTGCTATATTATAGAACGAGCGCGGAGGACACTCCGCGGGTGGTTGTTCCTCATGATGAGGAACTGAAGTATAGAGTCCTCTTTGAGGCACATGACGCCCCTACCGGGCGTCATTTAGGTCGGGATAAGACCTACAGCGCTTTAAGCGCTTTGTATTGGTTGCCCAACATTTATAAGTGGGTCGGTGCGTATATACGCACCTGTGAGACGTGTCAGAGGGTCAAACCCTGTGCAGAGTCAGATTCGCCTTTGGCGAGCTTGTCGGTTCCAACGGAGTGTTGGAAATCCATCAGTATGGATTTTATCTTCGGTTTCCCGAAGGATAAGGCCCGTAACACCGGCATATTGGTCTTTGTAGACCGTTTGAGCAGGATGGCTCACCTGGCGGCGGTGCCAGAGTCCATTGATGGACAAGGAACAGCGAAAGTGTTCCTAGACCGTGTATTTAGACAGCATGGTCTACCCGATTCCGTTGTGTCGGATCTGGACCCCCGTTTTACGGGACACTTCTGGGGAGCGTTATCTAAGGTGCTAGGCACCAAGCTTCTCATGTCCACTGCGGATCATCCGCAGACGGACGGTCAGAAGGAACGCGTTAATCGCGTTGTTGAAGATATTCTCTGGAGTTTATGTCCGGATTCTCCAAAGGATTGGAGTGAGATGCTTCCGATGGTCGAATTTGCTATAAACAATTCGGTCCATGCATCTACGGGATTTACCCCGTTTTACGTGAACGGATTAGTGAATCCGAGGGTTCCGTTGACGCCACGTGTGTGTGTACCAGGGCTTGAGGGGGGAGGATTCCCTGATGTCATCCCTGTATCTGTACGAAATCACATCGATAAGTTCTTATCTACGCGCCTTAGTGTCTTACGACACGTATGCGATGCCATGGCGAAAATCCAAGACAAGCAGAAGGAGCAAGCTGACCGCAAGGGTCAGCGTAACGAAAGGGCGTACAAAGTAGGAGAAAGTGTTTTATTAAGCGCTAAAAACCTTCCTACACATGCAGTTTCTAATGAGTTCAGAAACAAACTGCGACCCAGGTTTGTGGGGCCTTTCAAGTTGCTAGCCCGAAAGGGCTTGGCGACATTCCGAAGGCGATGCGTACGCATCCAACCTTCTATGTGGGTGTGCTCAAGCCATACCATAACCCGGAGGCGGGTCCCCTCTTGGAGGAGGTTGGGAAGGCGGATAGCCGCCGAAAGGCACAACAGGTCGTAATATCTCTGACAGGGTCAAAAAAGGACCATGAAGCTTCGCAACGAAAGACTCGAGAGAGGCAAGCCGCCTCTCGATGCGGTCAATCGCACTCCCCTAGTCGCGGAGTCCCTCCTGGGGGTCCTGGATGCGACGGCTGTGTCGATCACAGCGCTCGTGAAACTCACGTCGCAATTGCGCGACCTCCTCCTCCAGTTCTCGCCTCGGAGGGTATTCCACATTACCATTTGGAGCGTCTGATGGCGCGACGCCATCATAGGGGTGAAACCCAGTACCTGGTGAAGTGAAAGGTTATCCACATTCACAGAGTTCGTGGGGGTCCGATACTCCCCTGCGGCAGGATTGCCGTGACGTCGTTGACGCTTTCGATCGGGAGAACCCCGCTGCGAGTCAACGACCAAAGGGGCCTTCACTCCCAGTAGCTGGGAGTTCGCCGGAGGAAGATGCAGAGTTTGCATTGCTCTCCGGCACCACACCGAGGGCAGGAGCGCTAGTAGGGCGCGTGCAATAAGGGGCAGGTAATCGCCCCAGCGCTTTGGCTCGGGCAACCAAGCGTAACGCCCTCTCTATCCGAAAGTCACGTTCGTAATAGCTGTTGTACAATTTGTTAAAATTAGGTAGACGCTTCTCCCCTTCCGCCCAAGCGCGGAATGTCCGCTCTGCCTCCTCGACATCTTCTCCTCGTAGGAGAGCGAAGGGAACCTGTCGGAGGCTCTCTACAACGGCACCCCTTGCCTTTTTCCGGAGGCGCGCTCGGTACGAGGTGACAGTGAACTGCTTCGGCGTGAGAAGTTTTGCCCGGAGTTGTCTCCGGCGCGCGATTTCACGCGGCTGTACAGCCGCAGGGGCAGGGATATGAGAGGCTAAACCCATCTTTACCTCGTTTTTAGCCTTCTTTTGAGGGTCACGAGGAACTTTCCGTGCCTGAACAGCATGTTGGTCTTCCTGAGCCGTGTCTAGCTCATTGGTGGTGGTCACCTTCGGCAACCCGGATGTATCATCCGAAGTTGATAGGGGTGACGCACGAGTTAGAGCATTTTCCCCACGTCTGGGGAAAGGATAACGCTGCCGACATCGCCGTTCGGCGTTGTCGGAGCGGTCAGCCTTTGGAGAGATATCCCCAAGGGCACCCTCCTCCGAGTTATCGGAATAGTCGACATCCTCCTCGCGAGGAGAATCCTCAGCACCACTAAAGGTGCTCATGGGTAAGCCAGAGTTCTGGCAGTTGGAGTTCTCCAACTATAATGTTTATTGCGTAGCAATAGTCTTGATGGGGGAGGATGTAACAGGGTTACATTTGGTTACGTTGGTGTGCGTAGGTACACAACGGTTGAGGTCAAATATTGACCGGTCCGATAGGTTTGTACCTATTGGTTATTTTAACCAAGCAGGGAGAGAGCCCTTAGTGATGGCGTGGCAGCCTGCCACGTGTTGGTACACAGGTGGTGTACATTACATTTCGGCTAGGTACGAATTGAGTAAGTTCTACATAGTATTACATATAGTTTAAATTAGTTTAATTAATTTAGGCTAATTACATATTAAATAAAAACAGTTTACAAAATACACTAAAAACTGCTAGGCGCACGACCTCGACCGGTCGCGCGCGCAGTGAGTGTTGTAGTCAAAGGGAGTACCTTCCCTTAACTACCCCCTTTCTAAGGGAAGCCTTGTATCAAGGCGTTAGTCTTTACTAACAATTAAACCAAGGGAATCTTGGCCCCGAGTAAGAGAGTGATCTCTTACTAAGCCCTTATATAGGGCGTATCGGCTAAGTAGCGGCGTATGGTCACTTAAGGAAAGTCTTCTTTTCTGCGCTAGCCGCACCGTGCGTGTACGCACCTGCTACACATTCTGCCGTGTGTACTGTGTACACGCGTTCCAATATATTTCCACGTACTAGCGCGTAAAGTTCCACGACAAACAGATAGCGACAGGAAGTAACGTGACAGTAAATAAAAAAGTCGTAACCACAAATTTATTATCCACTTTAAACGTGACGAAACTTCTAGCGAGACAGTAACGCAATCCAATCTCCACGAGAACGAGAACGAGAAAACAATTCCAAATGCCTTTGCAGCGTACTTAAAATTTCCTTGCTCACGAAACAATTCCAGCTGCAGTTAGCAGCGTACTTGTGCTCCACTAGTCCACGTAATAAAGAAAAGAAATCAAATTCAGAAGTGATTTATTAGTGTTAAGTTTTATACCTAAACTAATAATATGCAAATACACAAAGTTATGTATTTAACCTAAAGTTATGTACAGTACATCACCTTTTCACTGTAAAGTCGCTAAGAACCGCAATATCCCGACGCGAGCCGCCGCAGGAATTTCGCGTGCTTCAAACACGACAATATTATCAAATAAGGCAGCGGCGGATGAGGCGCTATTGAATACTTAAACAAGTTAAACGTAGCTGGGCTGAAAGAGAACCTGCCCGTCAAGGAGCAAGCCGATTGTTCGGATATCGGCTGCAACACCTTAGAAGATGGGAAGTAGCTGACCGGCTAACGCAGCTACTTCAAGAACGTTGACGAATTGGAGGCAAGAGTCCCTTAGGTTGCCGTCGGTTCGGGAAGGTATCGGCCAAAGTCAGCCAGAATAGGGCAAATCGTCTTCTACTATACCCACCAGGGCAGTTCGAGCGGTCTTTGTAGATTGCAATGGCGCTAGCCCTAAGCGAAGAGCAGTTTGCGTGTAGAATCGGGGGAAGAACGATATCGCCACATATTTGCGCGGCAGAGGTCCGCGAACAGCCGGTATAAAATGTCGACCAGCGGAAAAGCTTCCTTGACCATACTGAATACGATCGCCTAATGGCGTAGATCCATCCACTGCGGATATAGCAAGCGCGATGACCGAAGCTGCTTGAAGAATTTGATCTTCCAGAAGTGCGAGAAAGAGGGCCACCCTGGAGTACCAACTATTTAACAGAAAGACGTGCACTGTGTCACATGACTTAGAGCGGGACTCGAATAGCACAGGTGGAACAACCTAAACACTCGAGCCCCCATATATTGTGGGTGGTGGAACAAGTACTCCATACCTCATCTTGGCAAGGACCAACTGCTACATGGGAATGGCCTCCTACCGCCCTGATTATGTTTCCAGAAAGCGACGAGTTGTGGGAAGATGAACTTGTTCTCGGACACACATTTTTATTACAGAAAGTATCGTATGATATTGGATTATGTTAAGGATGCATCCGGAGACTGCTAATGTTACGTACTAGGTACCTGCCGCCCATGTTTCTGCGCTAATTTCTGGCCATTCCATGAGGAATGTTAAACAACAATGTCTGAACGAGGTGCATAGTCCTCGTATAGCTTCATTCAGCTTTATTGCTTATACATTTCTTCAGGAGTTACCTACAGTATAATTCTCGTGGTAGGTGTTTATAAAGACTACTCAACCTTAGACATTCGAAGACTGCTGCTTCAAATGAAGTTCTGCTTGAATCTCCTGAATCGTCTTACCTTTCGTCTCCGGTACGTACTTCAATGTGAAGACAAGCGCCAAACACAAAGAAATACAGAACGGCACGAAAGTGTATTCGCCCAACTCATTTTGCATAGTAGGGAACGATAACCCGACCACAAAGCTGCAGGACCAATTCACCATGGTGGCAATGCTCATGGCTGTTGGGCGTGGTTTGGCAGGAAACATCTCTGCGACAATCAACCACGGAATGGGACCTAAACCAATCTCAAAGAACCAAACAAAGCACATAAGGCCTCCCACGCTAGCCATACTCGAAAAAGGAAGCGCGTCCATTAGGCCTAACGTCAGCACGACACTTGATACAATCATTCCGACAGCAGAATAGATCAGCAGCGGGCGGCGACCGGCCGTATCCATTAGTACTAGTGCAACACCCGTTGCCACGACATTCACCGTAAATACCAGCGTAGCGCCCACCAAGGGGTCCTTCAAACCCACATTTTTAAAAAAAGAGCTCGCATAAAACATTACAGCATTAATTCCACTGAATTGCTGCGCAATTTGCAGCACTACCGCTGCTACTAGCGGAAAGCGAATGCTTTGGTCTCTCAGCACGTCCCAGATACCCGTGTTGGCGCCTGATTCATTGTCACTAGCAGAGCATATGCTGTCAATTTCCTCGTATACGTCGTTAGAACCACGAAGTCGACGTAGAATGTCTGCAGCTTCTTTTGGCCTATTCTTCGTCAACAGCCAACGCGGGCTTTCTGTCAGCAGTGAAGCTAAGGCCAGCTGCAGGATCCCCGGGACAGCGGTAAAACCAAACAAAAAACGCCATCCAGGTTCAGTGATACCTTTGCTTTCACCAGAATAACCAAAAGCTAGCAGGTCAGCAGCGAGAACACCAATGACCATGAATAACTGGTACCCTGTGCCGAGCGCACCACGCAAATTCGGCGGTGCGAGCTCACCAAGATACAACGGAACGACAACACTAACAGTTCCTGAAGCGAAACCAACCAGAAAACGACCTAAAATCAGTGCGTAAATGTCGACTGACAGAGCCATTATTACACCAGCAATAATAAAGAGAAACGAATCCACGAGGAGAGCCTTTTTGCGGCCCAGTACTGTACTCACTTGACCCGCAGTGAGTGAGCCAATAGGACCCCCGACAGCAAAGATAGATACGCAGATCGCCCACTGCATGTCCGAGTGACCTGGAAAAATAATATCAGGGTTGATTCCACCCGTCACGCCCGTGTTGTAACCGAACTGAAAAGCGCTCATTAACGCCACGCCGCAGCTTAATAGCAACGGTAAGGTGTAGCCAGGTTCCGGAAACTCGTCCTCGCCTCCAAGAAGCGGCTGATCTTCTCCTCTAGCCACAAGATTCGTAAAAGATCCCCAAGAGCTGCGCGACTTGAGATTGGAGAAACTGCGTTCGCGCTGAAATGATTGTCGTCGCATACCTGGGAGCACCGAAAAGGGCAGCTCCTGATACAGACGCTTCTGCTCCTCGACTATCGTCACACGTCACAAGGATATGAGGTAGGAGGACGGGGACGAGACGCAAGGCAAACCTTACCATAAAACTGAAGATTCTGCGCTGTATTGCTGCGCTTCTTAAGCCCTTCAGCGACCTTGAGGTCGGCCCAGCTGCCGTTGGTACCAAGCGCTACATCACTGCGCGAGTGCTGCATCTTTTGATCAAGGTGCGCTAAATCTCTGGGGTCGCCGCTTGTTGTTACAGTGTTAAAAATGCAACAGCCCCTCCCCCCAGTGTTGACGGGGGGAGGGGCTGTTGCATGAGGATATTTAGATACCAGAGATTATTATCCTTAACTTCCCTTCAGATTTACCAGGAACTATGTACGCATATAACAGTTTGTAGAGATAACGAAGGCATATCTTATCACGAACCCACAATTCACTGATAAAACCCAAAATTCACTGATAAAACACAAAATCCACTGATAAAGCCCAAAATCCACTGATCACGTGATCATTCTTGACCGATTGGCATCATTAGCCGTAAAGACTGCCCAAGTCCAAAGCGACATCTCTTTATTCTTACGATGCCGGTTCTCTTTTTGAGACGGCTGATGGCCACGCACTTTTTAAGGTGCACGATGAAGCCATGTTGGCAAGTGCTGACGATGTGTTCAAGCACTTTTCGACGCCCAAAAGGCCTCGAAAGTGCTGGAAACTCAAGGGCTTGAACGCCTTTTAGACACAACCGAAGCCGTGGAAGCTGCCACGGACATTGTCGACGGCGAGATGGGCAAGACGTTCTAGAATTCTTTAAGAACAAGGTTGTCGATGCCTGAATTCACGATAAACTTGCTGTTTCGGATAAGCACAGAGCTCATTGATAAGGAGAAGTTTAGCATCCATGTATCAACGACACCGCTGTGAATGAGATAATGCGTGGAATCCTTGCTAACATGGACACACTCATCTCCGGTTAAAGATGACGACTTAAAGACCATGGCGCTCCTGTTGTCGCACTCGCTTTCGCGCTATAAGCTCAAGTTTAGCGCTGATAAAGTCGAACGATTGTGGTGGAGTACAGTTCAAAATCGAACACCGAAGTGTCCGGAACTGAACCACCATCGTGCCCAGCCGACCAATTAACGGAGGGGGTACTCCGTGGACCTTCGCCTGGGTGCCGATCGGGTGATCGATCGGCATTACAGGACGCCGAGTCGGATTCGACTCGTGTCTCACCTTGTGTACCCATTGGTATGGCTGGCTACACACTCGGTGGACCGTTGCTTGGTATAGACTTTAAAGAAGATCGATATGGATGTACCCCTTCTGGGGTACTGATCCCAAATTCCAACGAAAGATATAATGCGAAATAGCCGATCAGCAAACGAAGCGGAAATCTTCACTCCGAATGCGGTTAAATCTGGCACTTGACCGCCCGTGTCAGTGAGTAATCCAGCCAATAGAGTTTCTGGCACTTGACTGTAAAAGCAGTGAGTAATCCAGCCAATAGTTTCTTGGCACTTGACTTCAGCTCGCAGTGAGTAATCCAACCAATTCCTAGGACTTGACTGCGGATCGCAGTGAGTAACCCAGCCATTAAAAACACGTTCCAAACGTGGCCGAACTTGGACTTGAGTGGTGAGTGAACGTTAAGAGTGCTCCCTGTCGTGGGGCTTCCGGTGGAGCTCTCTCCTGGCCGGGCTTAATAAGCGTGAGGGGACCCTGTTAACCCTCTGCTCCCAATGACTCTGATCGGAGCCACTGGCGACTTACGCAACCCGAACACTGTATTTAATATCCAATAAAAATCCAATATGTAAACTATATGTAAACAGTGTGCCTTGCCTCAAATCCGCGTACAAAACACTCCAAGCACACGATTGGCCCAAAATACTCCGTCCTTTCAGCCAACCCGATCCATCTGCCTTGAAAAATGGTACACTGGTACAAACTGGTCAAATATTTTCACTTGCACTTCACCACAGTAGCTGACATCAAGTGCATCCCTGGCTGATGTGAGACCATATGAGAAGATGAAAAGGCCAGGCATTGCTGATGGTGAATACTTTGTGGCCTATGGACGGTATGCGGTCAAGATATCTTACATTCGTTATTACGTTAGGACCATTGCACTTTCGTTGAGGATCTCATGGAACATAGATTGGACCTGTGAGGTGTTAACCGACCACTAAAAGCTGTTGTTACAGGTGACGTCAGTGAAGAAGGTTTGTTCCATTGCTGCAGAGCGAACTAGCTCTAACGCTGCTGCTCAAAAGCCTCTCCCGCCTGTTAAACCTAAACAGCTGGTACTACTTCCTCGAACGAACTAATTCAATGATATTGTCAAGGAATACAAGGATAGGCTCGAGGCAGCATGGTGGTCTCGTGACGGCAACGGTGGTGGATCTATTCTCACTGCCTGAATTGAGGAATAATATCTCAAGCTAAAATTTGGTTACGAGACAGCGAAGGAGGTCAGGATAGCCATTAAGCGGATGATGCCAGCAAGGAGAGACGAATTTTCACGAGAAATGGACGCCACTACTCGTGGTGGTGGTGAAGGCGAGAAAGGAGGTAATACTACAGCAGATCGAGGCGGGGGAGAACCGACGTTTACTTCGCTGAGAGCTGGGGATCCTGCGGGCGGAAGGATGTTTTCCTGTAGAAAACGAAAGTGAACACATGCAGCGACTTCTTGATTCAACGCGTGCCAGACGCGTTTCGTCCCCCCGCCGGGGGCCTCGTCAGTGGCTTTATCAACCCCGAAGTGAGAACTCCCTACATCTGGCTCTCCTACCACCTACTGTACTAACTATTCCTTCTAGAACATTCGATATGCCCTACCGTGGGCTACTACTCTGGCGTCGATACCTTGAAGTGCTGCACACCGCTGGCGCACTTCCAACACTCCCCCTCGACGACATGAGTCGTATCCGTCTTGTTCACGTGTGCACATCTAACCTTGCTGCACAGCTCCGTTGCGTCGTCCCTGCGATAGCCTCACTACACGCATGCGTCCTCTGCGTAATGCTCCGCGCGCTTCTGTGTCCAGGCTTGTCACCACAGGTCTTCTTCGGGTACCCCCGCTCACTGGTCAGCATCTCACGCTGCCGTGTACCCCAGCAGGTATCCGTCTCCCCCTTTTCAGGCACTACGTCCGTCCGTCTTGCCTAGTTGCACCGTAGTTTCCCAGCTTGCCTTCGTCCTATTCCTTGACTGACCTCTTCAATCAGTCACCACATGTGCCGCTCTCGCTCCTTGGTGCAGAACTCGGTCGCCCCTTTCGCGGGCGTTAAGTGCCGCTGTGTGTCCGTCACGCGCTTGTCGTTCCGCTGCCTCTGTCGTCGGAGCCCGTACTTAAGCATGATTGCGCGTCTCCAACTTCCACAAAGGTGCACACACCGAGCCGCTTGGTCTCATAACCTGTAGAAAACGAAAATGAACACACCCAACGACTTCTTGGTTAAACGCGTGCCAGACGCGTTTCGGCCCCCCGCCGGGGGCTTCCTCAGTGGCTCTATCAATCTCGAAGTGAGAACTCCCTACACCTGGCTCTCCTACCACCTACTGTACTAACTATTCCTTCTAGAACATTCGATATGCCCTACCGTGGGCTACTACTCTGGCGTCGATACCTTGAAGTGCTGTACACCGCTGGCGCACTTCCAACATTTCCCTATCTCTGTGCATTTGCTGGTGGACTAGCAACCATATTCCCAGGTACTTCGACTGTGAAATATGACTTCTCTTTCATCAAGTAGGAGAAAGATGATAAACACACAAAGCAAACTGACCTATTCCTCGAAGGAGTGATACAATGCAAACAAGATGATGCACTCGCAAAAGTTACCTTAACGCTGTGCTGTAAATGCACCTTTTCAATAAAAAGAACAGATTTCAAATTGAGTCCGTCATGCTTTCTAAACAAGCAAAATTTGATCCGTGACGTTTAGTTCCTCCCATCACAATATTAAGGGACCAGATTTCTCAACTCCAGCGAGACCGATACCCGACTTACAACATTCCTGACCATCTAGATTCACGGCTGGTTTGACCAATCAGCTTGTCGCGATCCCGTTTTATCCAAACGGTTTACATAGTGGGACATCTCTTCAGTTGATTTATATTTCCTAATGTTGAAACTAGTCTTCGTCATAGTGCTATACTTCGTAAGAACTTAGGCCTTAAATCACGATTGAAAATAAACGTAGTTTCGCTTGTAATTCGTGCCTATGGGCTCTAGTAGCATAACCGTCCTACAGGCCGGCTTAATAACATCCGTACTTTATCAAATCTGAAAATTATTCATGCGAGTCAACTGTGCTGATGGTTCAAAACGTCAAAGGTCTTTCCGTCTGTCCTACAGGAAGACCCATGATGAGCAAAGCGAAGTGTATTAGAGATACAATATTCCACCACACTGGACTCTGGCCTTTATATATAGTACACGTCTGGATGATAAATTATAATATAAGTACCTCCATAGCCTTTCAATCATCGACGAAGGGGGGAGTATAGAAGAACAGGCATTTCACTAGTACTCCATCGTAGCGCTCAGATAAACACTCAGCAGGTGCTTCAATTAAAACGATCAATGACCGATAACTAGTCAGTTGCTTCTTTCGTCCGAGACTAATCGCAGAGAAGACTTAAGCACAAGTACCGTCAAGTTAATGGGTGAACGTAAAGTTATAGGTCTTTTCACCTAACAACAAATTGATGGACGGCTTGAGAGAAAAGAAGGAAATGCCAACATTCCTGACAAGCAGTCAAGACTCAAAGCATTAGGTTTTATCGAGATATCGAAGCTGTGCTCAGGTTTGATTAGTATAAAATTTGTCACATTAATTTTACGATCTCTCGATCTCTGAGCGGAAGATCGATTTTCTGCTATCACGACAAACCTCCGAAAGCACCTCATTTATTACTTCAACCGTGCAAATGAGAAGGTTTCCTTATACCAGCAAACAGACATTCTGTGAAGTTTTGAAAAGGTCAGGAAGATGATTAAGAACATACAAAATTTCAGAGATACGCGCCGAAAATGATTTTTGGATAAACAAGGATTTGGCTGTAATTATTGCTTTATTAGGATTTTTAGTTTCAAATTCTTACGTACGTTTTTATAGTATGTATCATTTTAATCTTAAGACTAAAAACGGCTTACCTGCTCCCCGTGTACCCTGCGGGGGCTCACTTCCTTAAAGAAACATGTCAGGCGCAAACGGTCGGTACAGGCACCCGGTATACTCAACCGTGCCCCCAACTCGTGTCAATTTCCTTCAGTTTTTGAGCCCAAAGAGACACGGGGCACGTAATTTTTTTAATCTAAGTTTTTCGTTAAAAGTTCTGTTTCTATCATGTGCTGTGTGTAGAACGGTCTCCTGGAATATTTGGAGAGAAGTTTATTGTATTTTTTTGTTCGCGTTTTTTATCTCTATCTCTATAGTGTTTTTTACAGCTTTTCCTATGGACGGAGAAGATCTCTTCGACCAGGAGGGTGCCCTCAAGACGCTCCTTCTTGAAATGGAAAAAAGTTAACAAAAGGCTGAACCAAATGGATGAGAAACGGTCCCAGAGGTCTGGACGGAGTGTCGCTGATTTTGGCTAAGGATTCTCCGGTCAGAAAGCATGATAGCATTTTCGAAGAGAGCATAAATAATTTCTCTCCGTTTGACCAACTGATCACTTTAAATGACACGACTGTTGACGATGGAATAGTAACTCGTGCGGGAGTTCCCCGATGACCTCCTGTAGTGCAAGAAATTTACGCAGACACTATGAATGAAAATCAAGCTGTTTGAAATTTGAGTAATCCGGGATTACAGACGAGCCCGTACAAGATTCCGGAGTTGGTGATTCGGATGTTCTCACGGGTGGAAATTTACCCCGGATTGGTTCTGTTTTCCGTGACTGGGTGTGGAGGCACTAAAAATCGTGGAAATTTTCTCTGGATTCAGCTGGACCGAAAGATTAAAGTCAATAGGCTGGTGAATGCCTTGATAGATCGTCTTCTCGCTTTTTCCGCTCAACATCGCAATCTGGTGGCAGGTGTCGCAGACACTGCTGTGGTGAAGTGCTATTGAAAAGTTTTGACTAGCATGTACCAGTGTACCAGTTGTAAAGTCGGAGCGATCGGGTTGGCTAAAAGGACGGATTGTTTTGGGCCAATCGTGTACTTGGAGTGTAAGGTACGCAGATTTAAGGTGAGGTACACGGTTTTGCATGTAGTTTACATATTGGATTTTAATTGGTTATTAAATATAGTGATCGTGTCACATTGGGTTGCATAAGTCGCCGCTCCGCAGGTGTGGTGGAGCGGCTGATAAAAGTTTTTGACGCTTGATCAGGCGTTACCACGGCGCCCGGACTGCCGACTAACGGAGGGGGTCCTCCGGTTGTCCTGTGACTGCTTGTGTTCCTGCTCACCTTGTGTACCCGACGGCTTAGGCGTGGGTCGCTCTTCAGATGACCGGGATGTAGATCCGCGAGGGTCCGTTGCAAGATTGAGGTAAATTCGTTGCGGGTCAACCGATGTGTTGATCAGTCTTGATGAGGCTTGATCAGGCTTGATCAGGGGCAAAACGTCGATGATCAATACCGCTGATCGTTGATCAGGGGAATAATCAAGGTATGTGATCGATGATCAGGGGTGATCAGGGTTGATCAAGGTTGATCAGGGTTGATCAGGGTTGATCAGGGTTGATCAGGGCCAATAATCGATAATCGCGGATTCTTGATCGATTTAGCTGACTCAGCACGAATTGGCGCGATTGCTAGTCTATGATCGCAGGTCGCATATCGCAGGTTACAGGTCGATGATCTTGGTGGTGATTAGCGAAGGGGTACTTGATCAGGTAGCGGAAGTCTTCACCACCTGATCGCTGATCCTCTTAAGCCTAGTATGCTAATAGAACACCCAATATAAGATGTATTCCTAGCTTACACCTAAGAGGAGAGGGTCGATCAGCACTATACACGGGCTGATCGACGGTTTTCCCGAAAATCCACCTAGACTTCCCGTGGGGCGCTTAAAGAAGCCGAACTACTAGGGGCCAAACGAGAACCAATGGGGGGGAGAGGTTAGAGCGCACTGCTCGATCACCTTCCCTAAAAACCTTTACGAAAAGAACTACCGCTGACACAGCGGGCGGAGTCGAAGCTGAGTTCCCAAGAGCTCTACGCCTGCCGGTGGGCCAAAAATGCACTAGGTGCTCCCGCCCGGGACGTAGAGGTGCGTTTGCAATGAAGGGAGGCGCTAGGTGCCGTCCCTGTAGTTGATCTTATCGATCAGACGCACAAGGAGAACTTTATTAGCACTTAAATCCCTAAAACTACCAATTACCTAATATCACCAATCAGAACTACCCATTCCAATGCTCTCCGTCGACCAGTCAACCTGATTTCTCTGTCATCCGTCACTAACCGTTAGGTACCCGTACCTAGTCGTCCCTTCTCACGATGCCCCGTCTATTCCCCGTCAATATACCTGCAGTTGTACACACAGTTGTACGCAGTGTTGTACACATAGTCACACACACACACACAATTACACACACAGTGGTGCCCCCACAATTGTGTACCAATTTTACGGCACACCTCACCACAGTTTTACCGTAGCGAATCTTAGTATAATCCACAATCCACGCGATTGTAATACGTTAACTCCACGTTATAACCTGTCTCCACTTGGTATCCACATCGTAAGCGTAAGAGTGGACAGAAACATTTAACAGAAAAGTCCAGTCGTGGGTTAAGAAAAATGTAAAAGTGAATATATTTGATTAACCTAAATTATAGTCAATCACATGTAAATTTAATATACTTGTTCTCGTATTTTGCTCTATGAAGCTCCACCTGAAATACCGCTTTATTTTACAGGGTTATGGTGATACTTAACTTAAGCATCGAGAAAAAATTGACGCTGGTCGAGACTCTTTAATATATACTTAACTTAAAGTATCGGGAATGATACTGATCGAGACCCTTGAATCGATCGGGTCAAAGAATGAGAGAGATAACCAAATAACCACAAAATAAACCATAAACTCTTCATACACCACGATCTTCAGAGAAAAACAATTATCATCTTCAAAGATCGTTTCCAATAAAATCCGCGCTCCAAATACCTGCAACATATACGTTAATCGTTTTACATCAGAACAAATCCCATCGTGGTACCTCCGGCGAGCTTACTTACGCCTATACTCATCTTGTTAAAAATATTCATAATATAGTTTTTTATTAAAGCCAGGTATGATTGATATTTTTTCATCAGTAGCAATAGCAATATTCATATCGTACTTATTAATAAAAAGCTCTATGTATTTGTACTCGAGTCTTAGTACATATGTTTGTGCTCTAATAAGTGCTGTAGAGCACACAACAGATGAAAGTTTACAATAACTTCAACATCTGATGCATATTCCATGTTTGGCTAGCTAGTAACTTCGCAATAAACATTCCATTCATAAACTCCATGGTTTGGTTAATTTCTTCTACTTATTGCGAACTGTCTACGGATGTCATTTTCATGGTCAACAGATTTTTTTTTAGGTTGCTCTAATAATGACTTTAGACGATTTCAGTATATTGGAGCTATTACTTCACATCTACGACACAAGTTTTCAACCATCTACGCAAGAATGGACGGTGACAAATTTCAACACATCTCCGGGAAGAACCATCGTGAGGGGGCGTACTTAGCTCTCCGATCCCAATATTATACGCGACACGTCGTACAATGACTCGTTGTGGGGAGTAGAAGACAAGTTGGAGTCCAGAATACAATGTAAACCACACCAAGTAACTCATCCTACTAAAATTTTATGTCCTGATCTGCGGGTACGTGGTTGGAAAGAGTGAATTCCATGAACAACTTGATCATCATCGATATTGTTGAATAGCACTAGAATACAACGCTTAGATGTAGTCGAAAACTTAGATCGTAAATGTCTAATAGTGAATCCATATAAAACGAAAAGTAATTACACTTAATATCTCCACAGTCAAACCACATTGGCGGCGAGAAAATTATCAGCAAACAGTTCGTAAGCAACGTAAGAGGCCGGAATTAAATCGAGTGGATACTGTTAAAATAGTCGGTCTATTTTTAATTATATATTATAATTGGGTAGGACTATTTTAGGCAGCAATTTTCATTTCGTCTATTAGTAGCATAATCAGTGCATTAGTTCTCGGTTCCGAGTACACACTTTTTTGTTACGTATAAGACATGTATACCATACACAGATCGTAGTATACCATAACTTCAACATCTGTTACATAAGTTCATGTTAGCTAATTAAAAACTTCTCAATATACATCCCGTTGATTAAGTCCCTGTTTTGGACATCCAAGATCACCGCTTCCAGACAGGTTTACGTCCTATCCAACCACTATTTAGATTATCCTGGACAGTTCTTGACTTGATTGTCATTTTCTTTCCAATAAATTTACCGACCAGCTATCTCCGCGTGGTCGTCCCTTTTACAAATGTACGATGGCCGCAATCCCGTTTTAGGTGAGCAGCTCCACCACATTTACAATCGGTAGTATTTTTTACGCTTCACTCCGACCAAGGTTTTAAGTGAATTTTGTCGCTTTTCAAGCGCATGTACTTATAAAAAAGAATTGTACAATTCAACGACGCAAAGAACCCTAAAGGCCCGTTTAAATCGGTCGTTCAGACAATTTTGACATAGAACTAGGATTGCGGGTATCACGGGAAATACCTGCAATCATTTTAGTGAATTTATTTCGTATAATGGTTGCTCGGAGTCAGCTTGAGTGCTAGTGCGAGAGGCGGTTGCTAGGCCTTTTTCCAGTTGACGATCCTCTCTTACACCTTCTTTATACACGAGTTTAGAAAAACTTTTGGCTCTCGACCTCCCAAAGTCGACAAGACAGCTTGTTTAGCTTAGTCGTTTTCCATATTTGGAACGCTTGTTGTTCTAGCGATAGCATGGTCATATTGGGCGTCTTGAATGCCTTTGTCTTTTCTCGGAAGTTTCCGAACCGGCAGAGCGAAGTGACCAAACATAATCGGAAGCCACGTTTCATGGTGTATGTGATTATATCGTCCAATCGCACGTTCTTCAAAAATTCAATTCAACGATTACATATTAACTGCATGTCAATGATAAGTCTAAACGGATGGTACAAACCCTGACGAGAGCGACCAAGATGTACGCAGCTGATGCCAAGCAACAAGATTTGTACGAGTATGGCAAACGATTGATGTTCGCGCTAAATTAGTAGCTCGATCGATCAGGTGGTATCCACGATTTCTTTGCAATCGGCGATATTGATCCGGTGCACCAGTGCTCATGGTATCACCATGCCTCAGAAAAATTAAATGGCGTTGGATACAAAAACAAGCCCATCATGCGGGAGTGCCTGCAGTCACAAACCCTCCCTTTTATGTGAGGAATGTGCAGGCTCTCCATATACATGTATCTAAAATATGGGCAATGTTATTTCCGCACCCCAAATTTACTATTTCCACACACACCCTAAATTAGAGGTGTGAAAATAACATTTCCCCATTAAAAGTATATGAATACAAGTGACGAGGAGTAAGCCACGATCTTCGTATCATTATCGTCAATCTTTTTCAGGGACGTCTGCCGATGGAAATCGAAGAGTATTGGTGAGATATGCCTCTTGATAGGCACTCTCTGTTGGAAGAACCCGCGCGCCGACTTAAGTTCACGTCGGACGCATAGGGGTAATTGCAACTTTTCAGCCAATTAGACCAGTGCAGTACCGGCCAGAGCAGTACCGGCCGATACCAGAAGCATTTGATTGGTCGAAACCCTTCACCCGTATTGGGTAATACCCAATTTGAATTGGGTATACCCAAATTACATATATACATTTTGTTAGATTAAGTTTAAGCTAAACTCTACTACAATCACTTCTGATTTTTCGTTCTAGAACACAAGTACCTTTTACGTTACAATTACAGGTGGAAGTCTGGAACTGGTGTTTTGTGGAACGTGGATTGTTTACCGTTACGTTTCTCTGTGGAGAAATCGCAGTGGAATAAACGTGGAGAAAAAAGTTCTCTTTTCGTTCTATTACTGCTTTGCTACTCAGTTTTGTCTCGTTTTTGCAGACGCGCGCATATTACACCTTTTGTAGTTGGAACCAGCGCAGGATATAGAAGCGGAGAAATATGAGTGATCTCGAACAATCTCGACATATGCCAACAGTGTGATCTTTGTTTCGTGAACGAGGTTCGTGTACCACCAAAAGAGTCCGATGCTGCTAGCACACAAGCCAATGTCGATCCAAAACACCGACACGAGTGTCGGCATGACCTCAAGAAGAATAGGAAATACACAGCGCTAGATAGACGTGGTCGAGCCGAGTGGTACCTTGTGGCCGTCCATCTAGTAACTTCGGGAAGGCCACGAGCACGACGGTGGTCGAGATGGGGCAGCCAACACTTTAGACGAGGAACTAGGCAAGTGAAAGCTGTGTAAAGTTGAAACTGTTTGGTACCAGGACGAGCAAGAGATTCCCGGCAAGGACCATAGAAAAACATAAATGGATACAATCCTCATCCGAGCGTTGTGGCGAAAGTATTCAATGGCTCCATAGGACAATAACCCGATGCCTCCAAGATAAAACTGGAAATCCGATGCATCCACATACTGCGACCAACAGTGACCCAACGAGCGTGAGTGCAGCATTCATACTACACTGACGTTCGTTGGGTCACTTTTGGTTGCTTTGAGGAAAAGCGGTACGTTCACCGTCTCAAACACGGAGATAATTCCACGGGTGTTGAAGTTGAGGAAGATAAAGATGCCGATACCAATGTGCACAATCCGATTGGGCAGCAGCGTGGATTTATTGAGCTTCGTTGTGATGGACTGATCTTCCCCTCTCACCTTCTGGTCCATATTGTACCGTGATACTGTCGTCGTATATTGTCAAGATGTCAAAGATCGTTAACACGTTAAGGGGCACGAGAATCATCCGAGGTGATGTAAACTTGTTCAAGGACAATCCATAAAAGACCAAGTCCGTATTGGCCACGAGACTAATAAGTCCAGGTGTCAACGCGTAGCCCAAGTAGACGACACAGACTAAAATAGTCAAGTACGGTAAGCGCTGGTTGATTGTCGTGATGGACGCAACGTCGGCAAGGCATAAGCAGCGGTTCCCACCGCCGAGTCCAACAATGAAGCGACTGGCATCTAATGCCGTTAAGCTACCGGCCATATGTGTCTGCAATCGTGTAAATAATGTTGCAAATGAAGGTCGAGAAGAGGCAGACGGAGCGAAAGGAGTAGCGGTAGCACATCCAGCTAAACATTGTGGACGAAAAGAGACGATCGACCAATAAAAGGGAGTTAATGAGACCCATGAAAACCAGATCACCGCCCAAGGTTGATGTGTATAGGAAGAGAGTGGGCATGAAGATCCCGGGCGCTGACTTGGTGGAAAATTTGACAAAATTGATCATGAGCATATTGGTGTACCATTGCACGAGACGGCGCGGCGGCGATGACTTGAGAACCAGTGGCACACACTCCGGATTCCCAGTTGCCGTTCCGTAGATTGTCAGGCCCCCTCTTTCGGCTAAAGATTCCTTGGCCATGTCAACTGGATGTGGCAAAAGTGAAAATGAAGCTGGGTCGCTATACGCTCGAGCGATTAATAAAAAAGATAAAGAGGAGCGTTGAGGGTTGGAATATAGAGGGAGATGAAAGCGTTCTAAGGTGTTTGGTTGCGTCGCATTCTTTAGTATCATAAGCCTGATGCTTGTGTCTTTACATATGGAGTTACCATGTTTATCCTTTTCGACAGCTACTGTTCGTTTTCACTCATATTCTCTTCAAGATACTAAAGCGTGCACGTTCCAACTAGTAATAGAGTACTTATGTGTGAAATTCCACAACAAAACGAAAGTAGGACAGTGTAATAGCAGCAATGAAACGTAAACTTGCTTTATATTCCACTTTAATTCCACTTATTAATCCACGTAAACGAAACGATACCGTAACTATTTCCACACTCCACGTAACAGAGAACTTCCAGGTAATCGATAACCATACTTGTCCCCACTTGTGTACTTTTGTATAAAGAGTTAAAATTCGAAGTGATTTTATTAGTATTAAGGTTAAGACTTAAACTATAATATGCATATATGTAAGTTGGCGTACCTAACATAAGTTAAGGGTCGCCCTACCAGCACACCCCTCCGCCCTACGGGCACACACCATGTGACTTTCGACCAATAGGAAATTGACTTTTGTAAAGTGTACATTGTGAATAGCTTAAATAGAATCAATCGTTCAATTAAAACAACCAAGTGAAATCCAATTAAACGACGAGGACTTCTGAGGGTCGTGATGACTCCTTGTTTTGGCTTTCTATGAAATAGTTGTATCGCCACTCGCACTTGGGGTCTTTGCACATACATACGGCTTTGTGGTGGAGCGACTGATCAAAGTTTTTGACGCTTGATCAGGCGTTACCACGGCGCCCGGACTGCCGACTAACGAAGGGGGTCCTCCGGTTGTATCTTGACTGCTTGTGTTCCTGTTCACCTTGTGTACCCGACGGCTTGGGCGTGGGTCGCTCTCCAGGTGGCGGGGATGGCACGCTGCAATTACTTGTTGCAAGATTGAGTTGACTTGTGATGAAGCGACTGTTGCGATCAGGCTTGATCAAGCTTGATCAGGCTTGATCAGATGCAAATAGTCGATGCTCAGGGCCTCTAGTCGTTGATCAGGGGGTGATCAGGGGTGACCAGAGCTTATAGTCAAAAGTCAGATCGTGATCGACCTGATCGGCCTGATTGGTCTGATCGGCCTGATCGGCCTGATCGGCCAAATCGGCCTGATCGGCCTAATCGGTCTGATCGATCTGATCGATTTAGTCGATCAGGCACTCTTTGGCGCGGGTTGCGAGCAGATGAACGCGGGTCGCAAGTTGCAGAGTGTTGATCAGGTGTTGATCGACGAAGGGGGTACTTGATCAGGCTGCGGAAGTCTTCACTGCCCGATCACGGAGCCTCTAGTCTTTATCAGCTAATAGAATACCCAAAATAACTGTATTCTTAACGTAGACCTATGAGGGGGGCAAATTTCACTAAATTACCTAGAGTTCCCGTGGGGCGCTTACAGCAGCCGAACTCTAGGGGCCAAACGTGAACCAAACGAGGAAGAGGTGAGAGAACTGCTCAATCACGTTCCCGAGACCAAAAAACCTTTACAAGAAGAACCGCTGACACAGCTGGCGGAGTTGCGGCGAGTTCTCAGCGCTCTACGCCTACCGGTGGGCCAAAAATGCACAAAGTACTCCCGCCCGGGACGTAGAGGTGTGTATTAATGGGGGAGGCGCAAAGGTGCCGTCCCAGAAACGATCTGCTCGATCGTTCGCAAAAGGAGAATGTTGTAAAGTGTGCTACAAAATTTGGCCTGATTAAGGGCTTAATTTTGGGCCTAATTAGGGGTCTGACTGCGGACACAAATTGGATACGTAATCGTGTACAATTGTGTGTACCACGGTGTATACAGTTGCGTGTACAACCGTGGTGCACATACACAGGACATATACAGGACATTGGTAGAAGGGACGATTACATACAGGTACTCAACGAACAGCAACGAACATCGAAGAACGACGGATCAATCAGGTCGACTGGTCGACGGAGGACGCTAGAATGGGTAGTTCTGATTGGTGGATATTAGGTAATTGGTAGTTCTTAAGATTTAAGCAATGATAAAGTTCTCCGTTTGCGTAAGATCGAGCGGATCGTTTCAGGGACGGCACCTTTGCGCCTCCCTAACTAATAAATACCTCTACGTCCCGGGCGGGAGCACTGAGTGCGTTTTTGGGCCACCGGTTGGCGTAGAGTGAGAGGACTCGACGCAACTCCGCCCGCTGTCTCAGCGGTTCTTCTTGTAAAGGTTTAGTTCCGGAAACGTGATTGACCAGCGCTCTCACCTCTTCCTTGTTTGGTTCACGTTTGGCCCCAAGAGTTCGACTGCTGTAAGCGCTCCACGGGAACTCTGGGTGGATTTAGTGAAATTTACCCCTCCCTCGTAGGTCTAGGCTAGGAATACATATATTTGGGTGTTCCTTTAGTTGTTTAAGACTCCAGAGGCTCCGCGATAAGGCAGTAAAGACTTCCGCTGCCTGATCAAGTACCCCCTTCTCCGATCAACACCTGATCGACACTCTGCAACTCGCGACCCGCGTTCATCTGCTCGCAACTCGCGCCAACTAGCTGATCAGCGACTTTTAGCACCTGATCAAGCCTGATCAAGTCTGATCACAGCTGATCAAGGACTTTTAGCACCTGATCAAGACTGATCAAGTCTTATCACAGCTGATCAACGACTTCTAGCACCAGATCAAGCCTGATCAAGTCTGATGACAGCTGATAAAAGTATTTTAGCGTCTCTAAAGCCTGATCAATTCTGATCACAGCTTATCAACGACTTTTAGCGCCTAATTAAGCCTGATCACTGCTGATCAAACCTGATCACGCCTGATTCAAGCTTGACAGCGCCTGATCAAGCCTGATCGCAGCAGTCGCTTCATAACAAAGTCAAATTAATCTTGAACAAGGAATTACAGCCTGCTATCCCCGACACCTGGATAGCGACCCACGCCCAAGCCGTCGGGTACACAAGGTGAGCAGGAACACAAGCAGTAAAGAGACAACCGGAGGACCCCCTTCGTTAGTCGGCAGTCCGGGCGCCGTGGTAACACCTGATCAAGCGTCAAAAACTTTGATCAGTCGCTCCACCACAAGAACTTTATTATTGCTTAAGTCCTAAGAGCTACCAATTACCTAATATCCACCAATCGGAACTACCCATTCCAGCGTCCTCCATCGACCAGTCGACCTGATTTATCCGTCGTTCTTCGATGTTCGTTGCTGTTCGCTGAGTACCTGTATGTAATCGTCCCATCTCCCAATGTCCTGTCTATGTCCTGTCTATGTGCACCACGGTTGTACGCGCAACTGTATACACCGTGGTACACACAATCGTACACGATTACGTACCCAATTTATGTCCGCAGTCAGACCCCTAATTAGGCCCTTAATTAGGCCCTTAATTAGGCCTAACTTTATGGCACACTTTACCACAGCTTACTTACTGTTTGTTGCTCCCGCTTTGCGCTTGTCGTCTATGCATTTCACTTTGCAGTGTGAAACAAAAAGCCTCTCGAACCGGTCTAGACGGATCAGCTCTGCAACCTCTGGGAAGATATTCCAGAATATGAGGAGAAGCGACAGTCTCATGACGTACGAATTGTGGTAAAGTGTGCCATAAAATTGGACCTAATTAGGGGCCTGACTGCGGACATAAATTGGGTACGTAATCGTGTACAATTGTGTGTACCACGGTGTATACAGTTGCGTGTACAACCGTGGTGCACATACACAGGACATAGACGGGACATTGGGAGATGGGACGTTTACATACAGGTACTCAACGAACAGCAACGAACATCGAAGAACGACGGATAAATCAGGTCGACTGGTCGACGGAGGACGCTAGAATGGGTAGTTCTGATTTTGGTGGATATTAGGTAATTGGTAGCTCTTAGGATTTAAGCAATAATAAAGTTCTCCTCTTGCGTGCGATCTAGCAGATCGTTTTAGGGACGGCACCTTTGCGCCTCCCTCTCTAATAATACCTCTACGTCCCGGGCGTGAGCACTTTGTGTATTTTTGGCCCACCGGTAGGTGTAGAGTGTTGAGAACTCATCGCAACTCTTCCCGCTGTGTCAGCGGTTCTTCTTGTAAAGGTCTTTGGTCTTGGGAACGTGATTGAGCAGTGCTCTCACCTCTTCCCCGTTTTGTTCACGTTTGGCCCCTAGAGTTCGGCTGCTGTACGCCCCACTGGAACTCTAGGTGGATTTAGTAAAATTTGCCCCCCTCATAGGTCTAGGTTAAGAATACAGTTATTTTGGGTATTCTATTAGCTGATAAAGACTTGAGGCTCCGTTATCGGGCAGTGAAGACTTCCGCTGCCTGATCAAGTACCCCTCCACTGATCACCACAAGATCATCAATCTGCAACTGCGCTCTGTGATCAACAACTCGCATATCGCGCCAACTTGTACAAAATCGACTACATTGATCACCGACTCTGATCATCCCCTGATCAAAGGCCGGCGGTCCTGATCATCATCTTTTAGCACCTGATCAAGCCTGATCAAGTCTGATCACAGCTGATCAACGACTTTTAGCACCTGATCAAGCCTTATCAAGTCTGATCAGAGCTGATCAATAGATTTTATCACCTGATCAAGTCTGATCACAGCTGATCAATAGCTTTTAGCACCTGATCAAGCCTGATCAAGCCTGATCACTGCTGATCAAAACTGATCACACCTGATTCAAGCTTGATTGTACCTGATTACGCCTGATCAGCACATAGGTTGTTTCGTTACAAGTTTCCCCAATCTTGCATCAAGTAATTGTCGTGTTTACATCCTCGCCGCCTGGAGAGCGACACACTCCCAAGCCGTCGGGCACACAAGGTGAGCAGAAACAAAAGCCGTCAAGATACAACCGGAGGACCCCCTTCGTTAGTGGCAGTCCGGGCTCCGTGGTAACGCCTGATCAAGCGTCAAAACTTTGATCAGCCGCTTCATCACAATGGTGCGCGTGCCCGGATCTTTGGGCGACGCGGGATATCACCACGATTCTACGCAAGATGGCGCTGATGCGGACGTGAAAACGGAAGTGGAAGCAGAAGTGAATATAAAAGTGGAAAAGGAGGAGGTGGTTGTGTCGACGGAAGGCGGTTCGCCGTCGTCATGCCTGAAGAAGAAAGGAAATGCTGATCATCAAGACCTGGGGAGGAAACTTGATGAGACAAAGAAGGAGAAGCCTCAACCACCTCCCAAGGCTCCTTCGGGAGCCCATGCGGATCATAACGCAAGTTATGATCCGCCAAATATATGTGTGTATAAGGATCCAGATTGGGATCCGATGGTGAAGTATTACAAGACCGACCAGCCGAAGGTGTTGATGAAGGCGCCTGGGTCGGAGAGCGACGAAAGTTGATCAAATACGCCCCCAACGGAAGCCGATCTGGTGAAGACGTTTTACCGAAATGTTTACAAAGGAAAACTGGAAGATTTATTATTGACGAACTCGATCATGAGCCTGCTCGGGGTCATGATCAGCGGGAAGCTGAACGGACCGGTCGATTAACCAATTACGGACGGGAAGGACAAGCTCACTATCGTGCTAAGGCTAACACGCCTGATCAATCAGGCTGGTATGACGACAGGCGCCTGCGATGCTGAAGAGGTGTTTGATCAGGACCCAGAAGATCTGCAGAAGCTACCCAGCAGTTGTTTTATCTGTTGGTACCTATTGTGGGCCAAACCGCTAAGGTGGAAACCTCGCACTCTCCGTTGAATATTGAAGCGGATCCGTCGATCAACGCAGCAGATCACACGGGATCATCCCGTTATGAATATTTTCCTTCCGAAGGTGTTGCTTCTGAAGTGGAGTCCGTGTATTCACTCCGTGATCATCGGTAAAAGCCAGGAAGATCGGCGACGGTTAAGGATGTTGACATGGAATCCGTGTATTCTTTCCATGATCAACGATCCACGCGTGATTATATTGAACCAGATGATCCGATCACACTGCCTCGACGAGCCACAGTTGCGTCCGCGTATACTGGAATGCCTGTTCAACGGCCGATTCCCAGGATCCGGATGTCCGGGATCGGTGATCTGAAGGAATTTTCAGGAAAGGAAGGAGATGAAGATCAAGCGCGGAATTGGATTAGTCGTGTCAAGTCGGCATTTATGTGTGATCAAGCCTCCGATCATGAGAAGTGTTTGATCATGGGTGATCTGCTAAAAGGGCCGGCGCGCAATTGGCATCGCCAGCTGAGCAGATCTACTTGTGGAAGCTGGAAAAGTCTCGTTGATGAGTTTGAAACTCAGTACTGTGGAAGTGGTCAGTCGGCATCTCGCCAATATTACTACATGAAGCAAAGATCTGATGAAACTCCTATTGAGTATCTTCACCGGTTGAATATGGCCGTAATTCGGGCCGAATTGTTGATCAAAAAAGGTCCGCCTAAGATCTTACGTGAACGTGTGCAACATTTTCTTGACACGTTGACTGATCGCGAATTCGCGGGTCAACTGGCACTTTTGCGTTTGGAGAATGTTACGGAGTTGGAAGAGACGCTGCGGGCTTATGCGCGCACTAAGTCGTGCCAGACAAAGGCTGCGGTATGCCCTAGCCGATTCCGTCAGAAATTTGGCGATGATCGAGCACCTGCCCCTTCGCGGAAGCCCAAAGCATTACGCGCGATCAAGGTGATGTCTGAGAGTGAGGAATCAAGTGCCGACGAGAGTAGAAGTGATTGCGATCAACGTCGTTACATGATTGCTGCCATGCGCGATCAACCCGTGACGCATGATCAACCTGGTGATCCCCGATCTGGTAAACGAAGTGAATCAAGTGCAGTTGATCAAGTGGCGGTGAAGAAATGCAGTCACTGTGGATCGATCAGGCATGATAATTTACGTTGTTGGAAACTCCTGACCTTCCTGAAGTGTGGCAAGAAGGGACACCCGACCGATCAATGCTTGTACGTCTTCCGAGCATGCGGCGAAGTTCACGATGCGGGAAATGCCCTATGGAGGAATTATACAATCGTATTCGCCAGTGGTACAATCCTACAAAGCATGCCGGAATGTTGCCCAAAGAAGCAGAGGACATGTTAAACTAGGACGCTCGCCAGGTTGGAATCTGGTACGAGACGAGCGTTCCAGTTTGTGTGTTTTTGAATATGTGGAAAAGAAGAAGGCTGATCAAGCAGAAGAAAAGGATGATGAAAAATGTGATTAGCCTGATTTTGTAACAGGGTTACATTCGAGTCACATTTGGTAGGTGGTGTATGTGATTACACTACGGTTGGGGTCAGTATTGACCGGTTCGAAAGGTTTTGAACCATTGGTTATTTTAGCCAATCAGGGCAGGATCCCTTGGGGGTGGCGTGTCAACCATCCACGTGTCGGTACACAGGTGGTGTACACTACATTTTAGCTAGGTACGAATTCGGTATGTTCTACTTAGTATTACATATAGTTTAAATTAATTTAGGCTAATTATATATTAAATATATTCAGTTTTCATTTCACTCTATCTTACAGACGCACGACCTCGACCGGTCGTGAGTGCAGTGAGTGCCGTAGCGTAAGGGGAGCCCTCCCCTTAGCTACACCCTTAGTAAGGTAGCCTTTCCGTTAAGGCACTAGTACAGGCTACAGTAAACCAACCCGGGAATCTTGGCCCCGAGTAGGAGAACTCTCCTACTAAGCCCTTTACAAGGGTGTATCGGCTAAGTAGCAGTAGATACCGCTTTAAGGAAGAGTCTTCCTCTGTGCTCTAGTCGCACCGTGCGTATACTCACCGGCTACATCTGGTAGCACTTGTAGCAATCCAACACCTGTGTTGGTAGACTAGGCATTCTCTGCAAAGGATGAGTCAGGACGATTGGGATAGTTTGACCCTCGTCCAGCAGGAAGCCTTTAAAAGACTGTTACCCTTAACGGGGGAAGAAGGCATGAAGCTCCTAGTGGAGCATGGCCTTGAGGCCGTAAAGTCAAGGGTAAATGCCCTCATCGCTCATGAGGCAAGTTTTAGTGGAGGTCATTCCACGGGGGTGCGACCCCCATTATCGTTTAAGATAAAAGAGTTCAACGGAGAGAAGGGTGACAACCTTTACGTGTGGTTGCGAGAGGTCGAAACGGCCTTCGCCACAGCGAATATGACTGCTGATCACTTGCAAGTGGGACTTGCATTGACCCATCTTACGGTCAAAGACCGTACATGGGCGTTTACGTGTTCGGAGTCAGTCACGGACGTGTTCCCAACATGGAAGGTCCTTAACCAGAAGCTCATGGACATGTACGCAACGCCTGATCTGGTTTTCCAGAATCAACTGGCGTTCCTGAGGTGCCGTCAAGGCACTAAGGACCTGGAGATTTATATCCAGGAGCTTAAGACCCTGTTGGCAGGGATGTACGCGAAAGCGTATTCGGACGATGTGTCCATCCCCGTCTTCATGGGAGGCCTGAGAGAAGGGACAGCACGTTCGGAATTGTTCCGATGCCGACCCCAATCCCTGGAGGAGGCGTTTAAGATGGCGTTCAACGCCGAGAGAATTTACGTTCCTCTAAGGTGGGTCCCGAACCCATGGACCTGATTCGTGTCGAAGCGGAGGAGAAACCTCCCGCTAAGAGTCACTCTGACTCTTTTCCACAGAGCTTCGAGGCAGAGCTCTTAGCTATGTTGCAGCGGCATGGGCCGCTGAGATGCTTCCTGTGTGGGAGCATGGATCATCTGAGGAACAGATGTCCGAAAAATCCCCAGCGAGACACTCGCTACAAGGAACCAAGGGTGGGGAAAAAGCCCTTGTCCAAGCCGTCGGGAAACGACGTCTCCCAGTAGGTGCGGGGCTCCCTACTGGGGGACCCCTCAGTGCTTTTAAGCCCCAGGGTAGGGGATGACAGCACAAAGCCCCGAGGGAAGTGGTGCTTTCTAGCAGCGATGGTGTACCAGCCAGGTTTGCTGGTAGTCCTTGAGGACGTGAAAGGATTTTATAAGCCTAGGAGAGTCTTGATATACTCTGGAGATTCTGACAATTATGTCATACGAGCTTCTGTGGAGAAGAGTCGGCTGTATGCCGAGGCCCTAGAGGCACGTTCTCGTGACGTTGTCACGGTCCGTCTTGCGACGGGCGTACAGGTTTCTGTACCCAAGGTCTCTATTGACCTTAAGATGAAGTTTGCAGACTTCGACCGCTTAGAACGTTGCCTAGTCCTGGATTTGGACTCGAGGTATGACCTCATTCTGTGCATGAAGTGGCTGGAACGCCACGAGCCATGGATAGACTGGAAGTCTAAGTCCATTGGCTCAACGCACCCGCGGTCGGGTGAAGCATTGGCGAGTCATGAACCCACCTTTGCTCGATCTCAAAAGCGATTCTGGCGTGAGATTCCAGAGATTGGGATATCTGAAATGATCATTCACAATGGCGCTAAGGAAGAGTTCCTTAACGAGGGGGATTCGGCGGTTAATCCCCACGCCGTTAACGGTGAGACTGGTGAGTTGCCAGTAGCAGAGGTGGATTCCTCTGAGGCGACTCCAGTGGTAGGGGTAGAGACCCCTGTGTTTAAGCGCGAGGCACTTCCAAGCAAAGATACCCGTAGTTCGTCTCTTTTGCACGTCGGAAATGATTCCGACCACGCCGTTAAAGGCGAGAATGGCAAGTCACCATTGGTAGAGTTGGATTCCTCTGAGGTTAAGCGCGAGGGGCTTCCTAGAGAAGAGACCCGTAGTTTGTCTCTTCTGAAGGTCGAAACAGATTCCGACCACGCCGTGTCCGGTGAACAAGTTGCGACTCCAGTGGTAGGGGTATAGACCCCTGCGGTTAAGCGCGAGGCGCTTCTTAGCGAAGAGACCCAAAGTTTGTCTCCTACGCACGTCGGAAATGATTCCTATTACGCCGATATAGGTGAGACCGGCGAGTCACCGGTGGTAGAGGTAGAGACCTCTGTGGATAGGCGCGTGGCGCTTCCAATAGATGGGGCAATTGACTCCCCCCATCTGGGTGTCGGGATGAGTCCCGAGTCCAGTAGTCAGCAGTCCTACAGGATGCTGAATAGTGTGACAGGTGTTGTAACAGAAGGCGTAAGCCTGGAACGGTTGCCTGGGGTAGGCGAACTGTTGTCGTTGGAGGAGATGTCCTTCAACGAGTTTGGAACTGCTTTGAGAGCAGGTGAAATCGACGAGGTCGTTGTGTTGCGTCCGGAGGAGGAGTTGAACTCCTCATACACGATGGACGAGTCAGTTTTGGTGAAAACCAAACAGGCATTGAATGCCCGAAGCGGTCTCAAGATCCTCGAGGATCCTGAGGACCCTTACCATTCATTATTAAAGGAATTTGGAGATGTCATTAGTGACAACCCACCGATTGGGTTACCACCGGATCGGGGAGTCCGATATGAAATTGATTTGGTTCGTGGAACCAAATACTGCGTCACGAGGCAGTGGCCTCTCCCCAAGGAGCAATGCGACGTCATCGACGCATTCTTCAAGGGGAAAGAAGAGGAAGGGATGGTACGGGAGAGCAAGTCTCCCCACTCATATCCCACTTTTTGTGTTCGTAACCGAACGGAAAGTGGTGCATTGTAGATGCGTACAATAAGCTGAATGCAGCTACTGTGCCCATGCAGACTCAGATTCCTCGGAAGGATGTTCTCCAGAACAATATGGCGGGCTGTACTGTGTACAGTGCCTTATATCTGGTGGACGGGTATTATCAGGTGCTCATGAGAGCGTCCGATATTCCGCTTACAGCGGTTAGCACGCCTAGCGGCATGCTGTGGGAGTGGCTTGTTATGCCACAGGGGCTTTCGAATGCACCAGCGACTTTCAATCACTTGGTGACTCAACTCTTCCGCCCTCATAGAAAGTACGCTCAGACGTACTTCGACGATATATTCGTTCATAGTCGCGCGGAAGGCGACTCGTCGGATGTTCAGACGCACCTTATACACCTTCGAGCTGTGCTCGAATGTATGCGAGAGCATAAGTTATATGCGAACGCAACCAAATGTATATTTGGTGCTGAGGAAATTCCTTTCCTCGGATGCTTCATCGGTAAGGATAGAGTGCGGGCGGATCCCGCGAAGGTGAAAGCCATTGTGGAGTGGCCTTCGCCTGTAAATCTTAGAGATTTAGGGAAGTGGCTTGGATTAGCCAATTATCTCCAAAAATACAGCGAGAACTACGCTGAAATGGCGAAGCCAATAACCGACCTTCTTAAGAAGGACGTGGATTGGTGTTGGGAAACCAAACACCAAAACGCTTTTGAAGCGGTAAAGGGGAGCTTGTTAAAAGCTCCCGTTCTTGCTCTCCCAGATCCTGGGAAACCATAATATGTCTTCTGCGACGCCTCCGATTTCGCAATCGGATGTGCTTTGTTACAAGCAGACGATGCAGGAAGGGAACGCGTGATTGCGTTTGAGTCGAGGCAGCTTAAGGCTGCGGAACGGAATTATCCCGTTCATGACAAGGAGCTACTTGCAATGAAGTATGCTCTTGTCAAATTTAGGGTTCACTTACTAGGCTCTAAGCCGTTCGTGGTTTATACTGACCACGCGTCCTTACGGACAGCGACAAAGTCGCCACATCTCTCACAACGGATGGCCCGTTGGCTCTCCTTCTTTGCGGAGTACAACTTTAAGGTTAAGTATAAACCTGGCAAGCAGAACGTGCTTGCAGACGCGTTGTCGCGTCGTCCCGATTACGAGCTCGCTCACGCGACATTCGTCACCACGTCTGTGGTGTATCTCATACGCCAGGCGTATGAGAAAGACCCACAGTGCACGGCGCTTATCAGCGCGTTGGGTGGAAAGGGACTTGGCTCGTCTGAGCCTACCCTGTCAAGTCGAGCTAGAGCTCGGTTACACCGTTACAGGTACTGTGACGGTTTGCTATATTATAGCACGAGCGCGGAGGACACTCCGCGGGTGGTACTTCCTCATGATGAGGAACTGAAGTATAGAGTCCTCTTTGAGGCACATGACGCCCCTACCGGGGGTCATTTAGGTCGGGATAAGACCTACAGCGCTTTAAGCGCTTTTTATTGGTGGCCCAACATGTATAAGTGGGTCGGTGCGTATATACGCACCTGTGAGACGTGTCAGAAGGTTAACCCCTCTGCAAGTTCAGCTGCGCCTTTGGCGAGCTTATCGGTTCCAACGGAGTGTTGAAAATCCATTAGTATGGATTTTATCTTTGGTTTTCCGAAGGATAAGGCCGGGAACACCGGCATATTGGTCTTTGTAGACCGATTGAGCAAGATGGCTCACCTGGCGGCGGTGCCAGAGTCCATAGATGGACAAGGAACAGCGAAAGTGTTCCTAGACCGTGTCTTTCGACAGCATGGTCTACCCGATTCCGTTGTGTCGGATCGGGATACCCGTTTTACGGGACAATTCTGGGGAGCGTTGTTTAAGGTGCTAGGCACCAAGCTCCTCATGTCCACTGCGGATCATCCGCAGACGGACTGTCAGACGGAACGCGTTATCGCGTTGGGGAGGATATTCTCCGGAGCATATGTCCGGATTGTCCAAAGAGTTGGAGTGAGATGCTTCCTATGGCCGAATTTGCTATAAACAATTCGGTCCATGCATCTACGGGGTTTACCCCGTTTTACGTGAACGGATTAGTAAATCCGAGAGTTCCGTTGACGCCACGTGTGTGTGGCCCAGGGCTTGACGCTTGACGGGGGAGGATTCCCTGATGTCAGCCCTGTATCTGTGCGAAAGCACATCGATAAGTTTTTATCGACGCGCCTTAGTGTCTTACGACACGTCTGAGATGCCATGGCGGAAAGCCAAGACAAGCAGAAGGAGCAAGCTGACCGCAAGGGGCGGCGTAACGAAAAGATGTACAAAGTAGGAGAAAGTGTTTTATTAAACGCTAAAAATCTTCCTACACATGCAGTTTCCAACGTGTTGCGCAATAAACTGCGCCCCAGGTTTGTGGGGCCTTTTAAGGTACTATCCCGAAAGGGCTTATCGTATACCTTGGACATCCCGAAGGTGATGCGTACGCATCCAACCTTCTATGTCGGTATGCTTAAGCCATACCAGGACCCTGAGGCGGGCCCCCTCCTGGAGGGGGGGGAGGCGGATAGCCGTAAGGCACGGCATGGCGAAGTAAGCCCGAAAGGGCTAAAATGCGACCACGAAGCTCCGCAACGGTCGTCTCGAGAGAGGCAAGATGCCTCTCGAAGCGATCAGTGGCATCCCACTCATCGCGGAGTCCCTCGTAGATATCATGGATGCGATGGCTGTGTCGATCACAGCGCTCGCGAATCTCACGTCGCAATTCCGCGACCTCCTCCTCCAATGCTCGATGCGGAGGGTACTCCACACTATCATGTGGAGCGTCTGATGGCGCGACGCCATCATCGGGGTCAAACCCAGTATCTGGTGAAGTGGAAGGGTTATCCACAATCACAGAGTTCGTGGGAGTTCGAGACTCCTCTACGGCAGGATTACAGCGACGTCGTTGAAGCTTTCGAGCGGGAGAATCCCGCTGCAGTTCAACGACCAGAGGGGAATGAGAAGCCCCTTCACTCCCAGTAATTGGGAGTTCGCCGGAGGCAGATGTGGCGTTCACACTGTCTTCTGGCAACGTGGTGGAGACAGGGGCGCTGGCGTAGCGCGTGCGATATGGAGCACGTAATAGCTCCATCGCTTTGGCTCTGGCGAATGCCAGGCGCAACTCCCTCTCCACCCAAATGTCTCGACGGGAATAGCTGTTGTGCAGCTCATTGAAGCTGGGTAGAAACTTCTCTCCTTCCGCCCAAGCGCGGAACTTCTTCTCCGCATCATCAACACTCTCTCCCGGAGAAAGAACGATAGGAACCTCGCGGAGGTTCTCAACAGGGGCACCCTGTGCCTGCCTGTCGAGGCGTTCTCGGTATGAGACGCTAGTGAACCGCTTTTGCGTAAGCAGTTGTTGCTGGAGTTTCTCACGGCGTTCGCATTGATACGGCTGTTCAGCCGCGGGGCCAGGGGTATAGGATGCTAAACCAGTCCTTACCACACGCCTAGACCACTTTGGAAGGTCACGAGGACCTTCAAAATTATATGCCGCCCGTGACGGGCGTTTGGGGGCACGTAACGCAGCCCTTAGTGCCTGTGCGGCAAGTTGGTTTCTTGATCTGCGTCCAGCTCATTGGTGGCGATCGCCTTTGGCGATCCGGATGTATCATCCGACATGGGCAGGGGTGGCGCACTAGTTAGTGCATTTTCCCCACGTGTGGGGAATGGGTTAGGCTGCCGACATCGCCGTTCGGCGTTGTCGGAGCGGTCAACCGTTGGGGAGATATCCCCAAGGGCATCCACCTCCGAGTTCTCGGAATAGTCTACCTCCTCTAGAGGAGACTCCATAGCACCACTGAAGGTGTTCATGGATAGCCAGAGGTACTGGCGTTGGACTTCTCCAACAAGATTTTGATTATTGCGTAATCAATAGTCTTGATGGGGGAGGATGTAACAGGGTTACATTCGAGTTACATTTAATGTTGGTGTACATGAGTACACCACGGTTGAGGTCAGTATTGGCCGGTTCGAAATGTTTTGAACCAGTGGTTATTTTAACCAATCAGGGCAGGGGCCGTTGGTGTGGTGGTGTGTCAGCCATCCACGTATCGGTACACAGGTGTGTACACTACATTTTAGCTAGGTACGAATTTGGAATATTCTACTTAGTATTACATATAGTTTATATTAGTTAAATTAATTTAGGCTAATTACATATTAAATATACTCAGTTTACATTTCACTCTAAAGTGCAGTCGCGCGACCTCGACCGGTCGCGTACAGTGAGTGTCGTAGGTAAGAGGGAGCCCTCCCTTTACTTACACCCCGTAAAGGGAACACAGCCGTTAAGTCTAATAAGTAAACCAACCCGGGAATCTTGGCCCCGAGTAGGAGATCTCTCCTACTAAGCCCTTAATAAGGGCGTATCGGCTAAGTAGCTGTAGCTACCGCTGTAAGGAAGAGTCTTCCTCTGTGCGCTAGCCGCACCGTGCGTATACGCACCGGCTACAACCAACGTTCCCAGCCTTCTAACTGACGGGGGGGGTACCCCGCGAACCTTCGCCTACGATCCGATCCGATCGTCCGCTGCCAGCGGACGACCGATCATCAGCATAGGACGCCTGGTATGATTCTTTCGTCATCTCACCTTGTGTACCCGATGGAATGGGCTAGTTACGCACTTGGTTGACCGCTGCTTGGTGGAGACTTTAGAGAAGATCGATATGGATGTACGACCTCTGGGGTACTGATCCAAAATTCCAACGAAAGATAAAGCGATATAGACGATCGGAAAACGAATCGGAAATCTTCACTCAGAATGCGGTTAAATCTGGCACTTGACTGCACGCAGCAGTGAGTAATCCATCCAATAGAGTTTCTGGTACTTGAATGCAAAAGCAGTGAGTAATCCAGCCAATAGTTTCTTGGCACTTGACTGCAGCTCGCAGTGAGTAATCCAACAAATTCCTGGGACTTGACTGCAGATCGCAGTGAGTAACCCAGCCATAAAAAAGACGTACCAAACGTGGCCGAACTTGTACTTGAGTGGTGAGTGAACGTAACGAGTTTTCCCTGTCGTGGGGCTTCCGGTGGAGCTCTGTCCTGGTCGGGTATAATAAGCTAGAGGGGATTACTCGACCCTCCGCTCCCAAACACTCTGCGGCGTGCAGAGGCGACTTACGCAACCCGATGTAATACAAACACTATATTATTTAGCCAATAAAAATCTAATATGTAAACTATATGTAAACCGTGTGCCTTACCTCAAATCCGCGTACAAAACACTCCACGCAAACGATTGGTCCAAAATACTCCGTCCTTTCAGACAACCAGATCGATCTGCCTTGAAAACTGGTACAATGGTACAAACTGGTCAGAATATTTTCATCGCACTTCACCACAGAAGGGCGCACTAAATCAAGATTACGTTAGCGGGCTCGTTGGTTTATTATTTCCATGCATGGGTGGGCAAACTTGTTGGTCAAGATGCTATATTGGGTATGGATTTTATGGTACCAGCTGGTGTTCCGTTAGACGTCGCCCATGGTGCACTAAGTCTACCTGATGAAGTGATCATCCCATTAGAAGGACGTCGACAGCTGTACGGGTCGAGTGGAAATTATATGAAACTTGATCAGTACGAACAGATCCCAGTAGGTCGATCTGCCGAGGTTCGGATTCGTGATCAACGATCTCGAAAGTTGTGGATTACTCGTGGAAAAGATTGCGTCCCCAATATCACTAGTGGCGTGGGTATTTTACGGTATCTGCGTATTACGAACGTCGCTGATCATCCGATCATCCTACAAGACGATACTATTTTAGGTATCTGGATGAACAAAGACGATGTGCCCCGTCGTGCTGGATTTATTTCGGTGGGATCCAATCGCTATAAGGAGTGGCATAATCTTGCGTATCAAGCTTCTACCGATTCTGTACATGACGAACAAGAAAGTGTTGATCAAGGTCCCCTGGTCGAGAAGAAGGAGTATCCTACTCCTCAAAGTATTTTGGTACGACCTACAGAACCGATCACAACATCGGTAGCATTAGTAACCGGTAGATAACAGAAGGCACAAGAAGTACAAGAGACGTGCGATCAGGAGCCGAATGTAAAAGGTCCGACCCTCGATCACGAAAGTGAACAACCTGTTGCAAGAGATGAGCCCGGTCAAGATATGTGTGACCACCCTGTATCAGCTGATTGCGGTGAATTCGGTGTAATTCCTAGTGATGATCAAGTTTGCTACCATGAGGGTGGAGATTTGTTCGTGGAAGATCTGGAGAAACATCTCGCCATGTTGCCTGAAGTGTCTTCAAGCACGGAAGAAGTGACCAAGGATGATTTGCAAGTTGGTGACACATTGATCAACACAGCAGAGGAGATTGATCAGGTTCGCGATATAATTTGGGCGAAGAAACATCTGTTGATCGGGAAAGGGAACGCGCTGCCACCTGCTGAACGTGGAGTTGTCTGTGATATAGATGTGGGCAATGCGCGCCCGATCGCTCAAAAGTGTCGGAAGGTTGCGCCACAATTTCGTGAGAAGTTGTCAGCTTTGATCAAGGGGCTATTGGCCACGAAGGTCATCCAACCGTCTACGTCACCCTGGGCATCACCTATAGTGACCATCGTGAAAAAGAATGGGGTGGATATTCGCTTATGTATCGATTATCGCGCGGTGAATCAACTCACACGTTTGATGGTATACCAATGCCCCTGATATCTGATCTACTCGAAGATTTGGATAAAGCGTTGTGGGTTTCTTTTTGGATATGGCGAGCGATTTTTGGGTCGTGTCTATGACCGATCATGCACGTCAGATTTCGGCGTTTGTCACTCCGTTTGGATGTTTGAATGGAATAGGATGCCCTTTTGGCCTAAAGAATGCTCCTCAAATCTACCAGCGGCTGATTGATAATGCATTATACGGGTATCTCAAGGTTAAGGACGGTGCTGACGAAACGACTGATGTGTTTACTGTGGGAGAGCCCGACCAGACACCGGGCCCATCTGTGCTGCAGCGGCGGTCATATATCGATGATATTTTGATCCCTGCACCTACATGGGCTACCCTGTGTGACAAGGTGCGGCACCTGTTGGAAAAGTGCGTCAGTGGAACTTGTCGATCAGTGTGGCTAAATCGTACTGGGGGCGAAGTGAAGTTCCTTATTTAGGGCATCATGTCTCTAGCCGCGGCTTGGAAACAAATCCAAAAAATTTGGATGAGCTGATCTATTTTCCTTTCCCTGGCACCTTACGTGCTATGTAATCGTTCTTGGGAAGCCTAAATTACTATCGTCGATTTATTGAAGATTTCGCGATCTATGCCGCTGTACTCTATGAATTAATGGAGATGGATTATCAAGAGTTAAAGAGCCGATCATTGAGCAAGGAGAATTCGGATAATGAGGGCGATCGATTAATCAGGGCAAAGTAGCATTCAGCATGCTGAAAGCGAAGATTGCGTCAGCCCCAACCCTGCACCACTTTTATCAGAACAAAACGCCGGTGATCGCGATTTACGCCAGCAAATGGGCGGTATCCGCCGCGCTGGTACAAGAACATGATCAATTGTATTGTCCCGTCGCATTCGCCAGCCGAACATTGAAGAACGGTGAGCTGAATTACAGCCCCGTCGAAAAGGAAGTTCTGGCGCTTCTACGGGTTTTGGATGTTTACTTCACGATGCTGGTCGGAAAGACGATCACTGTCTTGTCGCGTTTATCCACGTTGAAATGGTTACTAACATCCAACGGGCTGGACGGACGATTGGGCAGATGGGCTGCGATCTTATCACAATGGTACCTCGAAATCAAGAAATGTGTACAGGGAGAATAGGAGGTACTAGGGGAGTTAGCTGCAAGTATCACCCCTCGCACCGAAATTGATGAATCCCTGATATCGATCACACCGAAAAGGCAACCTCGGCAGCTGATCGAAGTGTCACCTTCACGGTTGAGAAAGGCGAAGATCTATACGCGATGAAAGTGGACGAAGAGTCCAACTAACGCTATGATCGACGAATCGACTATCGAAATTGTGATTGACGAACCCTCGATTAGAGAAAATTGATCGACGAAATCACGATTAATGGAGAAGTGACGATTGACTTGAAGTGGTGAATTACGATGAATATTGTGAGATTTGGTTATGGAGTAACGGCAGATGAGCCGATGGAAGATCGATTATGTTAATGCATGAAAATCGACGAAGTAACAATTGGGAATGGTAGGGTCAAGAATGTTTATTAAAGTGATTAACCAGCTAGCCTGATCCATAAAACTTACGACCGGGGGGAGAGTTAACGAGTATCAAATTGTGCTGCGGCACTTGTCGGCGGAGCGACAGGCTGAGTTGCGAGAGTACCTATTGACACTGCTTAAGGCTCGCCACATAGTCGACCACGCCGTCTTTGCGCCCCCGCTGCACAAGCTGCTTGGACACGAACCGATCGCAAGACGTGTGTGGCTCCGTCGATTGTGGCAACGTGTCCCGACTTGTACGTGCAAGTGTTGGAAAAGGAGGATCCAAGCGAGGATCCCGACGACTGGACGTGTAAGAGTCTGTCGTCTGAACGCCGAGTGTGTCTGCGTTTTCGTCGCGAGGCATGGGACTGACTTGGTCGATGTGTTCATGAAAAGCCGCGACCGGACGCTTCTCTTGCATCTCGCGTCGCTTGTGTTGTGCATGGGCCGCTCTCGTGGATGATTTCTGGAGGCTGCAGCACGAGATGGTTGGATCGCGTGGACTATGGAGATGTATTGAAAGTTAGTGATCATGCGCGTGGACTATGGTGATGTATTGAAAGTGAGTGATCACGGAGATAAACGCTACGAGGGACACGACGTACCAATTACGAGTGAAGAATGGACGGTGCTTCTCGATTACACGTAGACCCACGCTCCAACTGCTGTACGGCCGGGACGAGGCTCATGGGTGACCGGTACAAACGTCGGGTGCAATGGACGCGGCGAATTTGCTCAAAGCCCATGCTCGCGCAAGAGGAGTTGCGGTGCATTGGTGCGACGGATCTAGACGAATATTGCGAACATGCGGAGAAGGTCAACAGCTTGGGCTACATCGACCACATCAAATCTGGACGACAAATTAAGCGGCTTATTGAACTGCTGAATCAAGTGGAGTAGTTTGACCAAATCGACACGAATTTGCAAGTCAAGGCGTACCTCGAAGAATCGCCTGAGTTTCTCACTGAAATGGTGTGAACGGTGCGTACTGGAGATGAAGTGATAGGAATTATCGAAATGTCTCGGATCTATCGTATGCATGGGATGCATGGGAAATTATCAATGACTTTATGAAGATCCTGCATCAGCGTGTTAAAAATGACCCGTCATCTGTTATTCTGTTGCGTGCGATGTTCCTCAAGTTTGCGTCGATTCTGGATGTGCCACTGACGCGTATCCATCAGTGTGGATAGGAAGATGTGATATCGGTGGCGGAATATTACTCGGCCGAGCTGTGGACTATGTGAGGCGCGTGATGGAAGTGATTTCACAGAGCGTCTTTCGTATCTTGGCGGGTATCATCAAGCTTCATACCTACCATATGAAACCCATTCCCGTGAAATTTGAAAACACATTGTTGAAGAACCATGCCCAATTAAACGAACGCTACCATCTTGCGCGTGCCACAATTGAGGTTTCCAAGTACACAGAGGTGCTTTTGGCCATGAAACGCACATTGCTTGGTATTGAAGTAGACCCTGGACAAGTGCTCGAAGATGGATTGCTCAAAGAACTTATCTATCGTGTATCGCTAGCTTTCCACGAGGTTCTCTACTTCGAGAAGAATACATCGGAAGAATGCAATGAAATTTTTGTCAAGTTGGCCTCCAACTTGGATGCGTACCGGCTTTCTTTCGAATACATTCAAGATTACATTGGAGTGCAATCGCTATTTGAAGAAGAAGGTGTATGACCGCGCATCGCAGTATCAGAGCCGAGCTATCCCTATCCCGCGTTTTCAGTCAGCATCCGGTGATATGAGTGTAAACTTTATGGGACGCCTCATGCATGCGCTTTTAATTATGACTGATCCTCACACCACCATCTACTCACCACAACCGATCGGTTGGTTTTCGAAAAATGGTAAAGAAGTTTATGGCATCGGCGACTTTTCGATTCTTCACAAGAGCGTCGGTCTGCTAGGCCTTGCGTATAACGGGGTTACATTCGGGTTACATTTAGTGTTGGTGTACATGAGTACACCACGGTTGATGTCAGTATTGGCCGGTTTGAAAGGTTCTGAACCTTTGGTTATTTTAACCAATCAGGGCAGGTGCCCTTGGTGTGGTGGTGTGTCATCCATCCACGTGTCAGTACACAGGTGTGTACACTACATTTTAGCTAGGTACGAATTAGGAATATTCTACTTAGTATTACATATAGTTTATATTATTTTAAATTAATTTAGGCTAATTACATATTAAATATATTCAGTTTACATTTCACTCTATCTTGCGGACGTGCGACCTCGACCGGTCGCGTGCGCAGTGAGTGTCGTAGGTAAGAGGGAGCCCTCCCTTTACTTACATCCCGTAAAGGGAATACAGCCGTTAAGGCTAAGAAGTAAACCAACCCGGGAATCTTGGCCCCGAGTAGGAGAACTCTCCTACTAAGCCCTTTACAAGGGCGTATCGGCTAAGTAGCGGTAGATACCGCTTTAAGGAAGAGTAGTCATCTGTGCGTTAGTCGCACCGTGCGTATACGCACCGGCTACATCTGGTAGCACTTGTAGTCAATCCAACACCTGTGTTGGTAGACTAGGCATCCTCTGCAAAGTATGAATCAGGACGATTGGGATAGTTTGACCTTAGTCCAGCAGGAAGCCTTTAAAAGGCTGTTACCCTTAACGGGGGAAGAAGGCATGAAGCTCCTTGTGGAGAAGGGGCCTTGAGACCGTAAAGGCAAGGGTAAATGCCCTCATCGCTCATAAGGCGAGTTGTAGTGGAGGTGATTCCACGGGGGTGCGCCCTCCATTATCGTTTAAGATAAAGGAGTTCACCGGAGAGAAGGGTGACAACCTTTACGTGTGGTTACGAGAGGTCGAAACGGCCTTCGTCACAGCGAATGTGATCGCTGATCACTTGCAAGTGGGACTTGCATTGACCCATCTTACGGGCAAAGCCCGTACATGGGCGTTTACGTGCTCGGAGTCAGTCACGGACGTGTTCCCAACATGGAAGGTCCTTAACCAGAAGCTCATGGACATGTACGCAACGCCTGATCTGGTTTTCCAGAATCAACTGGCGTTCCTGAGGTGCCGTCAAGGCACTAAGGACCTGGAGATTTATATCCAGGAGCTTAAGACCCTGTTGGCAGGGATGTAAGCGAAAGCGTATTCGGACGATGTGTCCATCCCCGTCTTCATGGGAGGCCAGAGAGAAGGGCCAGCACGTTCGGAATTGTTCCGATGCCAACCCCAATCCCTGGAGGAGGCATTTAAGATGGAGTTTAACGCCGAGAGAATTTCCGTTCCTCTAAGGTGGGTCCCGAACCCATGGACCTGAGTCAGGTCGAAGCGGAGGAGAAACCTCCCGCTAAGAGTCACTCTGACGCTTTTCCACAGAGCTTCGAGGCAGAGATCTTAGCTATGTTGCAGCGGCATGGGCCGCTGAGATGATTCCTGTGTGGGAGCATCGATCATCTGAGGAAGAGATGTCCGAAAAATCCCCAGCGAGACACTCGCTACAAGGGACCAAGGGTGGGGAAAAAGCCCTCGTCCAAGCCGTCGGGAAACGACGGCTCCCAGTAGGTGCGGGGCTCCCTACTGGGGGATCCCTCAGTGCTGTTAAGCCCCAGGGTAGGGGACGACAGCACAAAGCCCCGAGGGAAGCGGTGCTTTCTAGCACCGAGTTGGTGTACCAGCCAGGTTTGCTGGTAGTCCTTGCGGACGTGAAAGGCTTTCATAAGCCTTGAGAGTCTTGATAGACTATGGAGCGTCTGACAATTATGTCATACGAGCTTCTGTGGAGAGGAGTCGGCTGTATGCCGAGGCCCTAGAGGCACGTTCTCGTGACGTTGTCATGGTCCGTCTTGCGACGGGCGTACAGGTTTCTGTACCCAAGGTCTCGATTGACCTTAAGATGAAGTTTGCAGACTTCGACCGCTTAGAACGTTGCCTAGTCCTGGATTTGGACTCGAGGTATGACCTCATTCTGGGCATGAAGTGGCTGGAACGCCACGAGCCATGGATAGACTGGAAGTTTAAGTCCATTTGATCAACTCACCCGCGGTCGGGTGAAGCATTGGCGAGTCATGAACCCACCTTTGCTCGATCGCAAAAGCGATTCTGTCGTAAGATGCCAGATTGGGATGTCTGAAATGATCATTCCCAATGGCGTTAAGGAAGAGTTCCTTAACGAGGGGGATTCGGCGGTTAATCCCCACGCCGTTATAGGCGAGACTGGTGAGTTTCCAGTGGCAGAGGTGTATTCCTCTGAGGTAACTCCAGTGGTAGGGGTAGAGACCCCTGTGGTTAAGCGCGAGGCGCTTCCAAGCGAAGAGACCCGAAGTTTGTCTCTTTCGCACGTCGGAAATGATTCTGATTTACACCGTTATAGGTGAGACCGGCGAGTCACCGATGGTAGAGGTAGAGACCTCTGTGGATAGGCGCGTGGCGCTTCCAATAGATAGGGCAATTGACTCCCCCAATCTAGGTGCCGGGATGAGTCCAGAGGCCAGTAGTCAGCAGCCTACAGGATGCTGAATAGTGTGACAGGTGTTGTAACAGAAGGCGTAAGCCTGGAACGGTTGCCTGGGGTAGGCGAACTGTTGTCGTTGGAGGAGATGTCCTTCAACGAGTTTGGAACTGCTTTGAGAGCAGGTGAAATCGACGAGGTCGTTGTGTTGCGTCCGGAGGAGGAGTTGAACTCCTCATACACGATGGACGAGTCAGTTTTGGTGAAAACCAAACAGGCATTGAATGCCCGAAGCGGTCTCAAGATCCTCGAGGATCCTGAGGACCCTTACCATTCATTATTAAAGGAATTTGGAGATGTCATTAGTGACAACCCACCGATTGGGTTACCACCGGATCGGGGAGTCCGACATGAAATTGATTTGGTTCCTGGAACCAAATACTGCGTCACTAGGCAGTGGTCTCTCCCAAAGGAGCAATGCGACGTCATCGACGCATTCTTCAAGGGGAAAGAAGAGGCATGGATGGTGCGGGAGAGCAAGTCTCACCACTCCTCTCCCACTTTTTTTGTTCGTAAACCGAAAGGAAAGTGGCGCATTGTGCATGCGTGCAACAAGCTGAATGCAGCTACTGTACCAATGCAAACTCCGATTCCTTGGAAGGATGTCCTCCAGAACAATATGGCAGGCTGTACTGTGTACAGTGCCTTAGATCTGGTGGACGGGTACTATCAGGTGCTCATGAGAGCATCCGATATTCCGCTTACAGCAGTCAGCACGCCTAGGCATGGTGTGGGAGTGGCTTGTTATGCCTCAAGGGCTTTCGAATGCACCAGCGACTTTCAATCACTTGGTGACTCAACTCTTCCGCCCTCATATAAAGTACGCTCAGACGTACTTCGACGATATATTCGTTCATAGTCGTGCGGAAGGCGACTCGTCGGATGTTCAGACGCACCTTATACACCTTCGAGCTGTGCTCGAACGTATGCGAGAGCATATGTTATATGCGAACGTATCCAAATGTATATTTGGTGCTGAGGAAATTCCTTTCCTCGGATGCTTCATCGGTAAGGATGGAGTGCGGGCGGATCCTGCGAAGGTGAAAGCCATTGTGGAGTGGCCTTCGCCTGTAAATCTTAGAGATTTACGGAAGTGGCTTGGGTTAGCCAACTATCTCCACAAGTACAGCCAGAACTACGCTGAAATGGCGAAGCCATTAACCGACCTTCTTAAGAAGGATTTTGATTGGTGTTGGAAAACCAAACACCAAAACGCTTTCGAAGCGGTAAAGGGGAGCTTGTTAAAATCTCCCGTTCTTGCTCTCCCAGATTCGGGGAAACCATTTAGTGTCGTCTGCGACGCCTCCGATTTCGCAATCGGATGTGCTTTGTTACAAGCAGACGATGCAGGAAGGGAACGCGTGATTGCGTTTGAGTCGAGGCAGCTTAAAGCTGCGGAACGGAATTATCCCGTTCATGACAAGGAGCTACTTGCAATGAAGTATGCTCTTGTCAAATTTAGGGTTCACCTACTCGGCTCTAAGCCGTTCGTTGTTTATACTGACCACGCGTCCTTACGGACAGCGACAAAGTCGCCTCATCTCTCACAACGGATGGACCGTTGGCTCTCCTTCGTTGCGGAGTACAACTTTGAGGTTAAGTATAAACCTGGCAAGCAGAACGTGCTTGAAGAAGCGTTGTCGCGTCGTCCCGATTACGAGCTCGCTCATGCGACATTCGTCACCACATCTGTGGTGGATCTCATACGCCAGGCGTATGAGAAAGACCCAAAGTGTATGGCTCTAATCAGCGCGTTAGGTGAAAAGGGTCTTGGCTCGTTTGAGCCAACCATGTCAAGTCGAGCTAAAGCTCGTTTACACCGTTACAGGTACTTTGACGGTTTGCTATTTTATAGCACGAGCGCGGAGGACACTCCGCGGGTGGTTGCTCCTCATGATGAGGAACTGAAGTATAGAGTCCTCTTTGAGGCACATGACGCCCCTACCGGGGGTTATTTAGGTCGGGATAAGACCTACAGCGCTTTAAGCGCTTTGTATTGGTGGCCCAATATGTATAAGTGGGTCGGTGCGTATATACGCACCTGTGAGACGTGTCAGAAGGTTAAACCCTCTGCAAGTTCAGCTGCGCCTTTGGCGAGCTTATAGGTTCCAATGGAGTGTTGGAAATCCATTAGTATGGATTTTATCTTTGGTTTTCCGAAGGATAAGGCCGGGAACACCGGCATATTGGTCTTTGTAGACCGATTGAGCAATATGGCTCACCTGGAGGCGGTGCCAGAGTCCATAGATGGACAAGGAACAGCGAAAGTGTTCCTAGACCGTGTATTTAGACAGCATGGTCTACCCGATTCCGTTGTGTCGGATCGGGATCCCCGTTTTACGGGACAATTCTGGGGAGCATTGTTTAAGGTGCTAGGCACCAAGCTCCTCATGTACACTGCGGATCATCCGCAGACGGACTGTCAGACGGAACGCGTTATCGCGTTGGGGAGGATATTCTCCGGAGCATATGTCCGGATTCTCCAAAGAGTTGGAGTGAGATGCTTCCTATGGCCGAATTTGCTATAAACAATTCGGTCCATGCATCTACGGGGTTTACCCCGTTTTACGTGAACGGATTAGTAAATCCGAGAGTTCCGTTGACGCCACGTGTGTGTGGCCCAGGGCTTGACGCTTGACGGGGGAGGATTCCCTGATGTCAGCCCTGTATCTGTGCGAAAGCACATCGATAAGTTTTTATCGACGCGCCTTAGTGTCTTACGACACGTCTGAGATGCCATGGCGGAAAGCCAAGACAAGCAGAAGGAGCAAGCTGACCGCAAGGGGCGGCGTAACGAAAAGATGTACAAAGTAGGAGAAAGTGTTTTATTAAACGCTAAAAATCTTCCTACACATGCAGTTTCCAACGTGTTGCGCAATAAACTGCGCCCCAGGTTTGTGGGGGCCTTTAAAGTATTAGCCCGAAAGGGCTTATCGTATACCTTGGACATCCCGAAGGTGATGCGTACGCATCCAACCTTTTATGTCGGTATGCTTAAGGATACCAGGACCCGGAGGCAGGGCCCCTCCTGGAGGAGGGTGGAAAGGCGGATAGCCGCAAGGCACCGCAGGGCGAAGTAAGCCCGAAAGGGCTAAAATGCGACCACGAAGCTCCGCAACGGTCGTCTCGAGAGAGGCAAGCCGCCTCTCGAATCGATCAGTGGCATCCCGCTCTTCGCGGATCCCCTCGTGGAGATCATGGATGCGAAGGCTGTGTCGATTACAGCGCTCGCGAATCTCACGTCGCAATTGCGCGACCTCCTCCTCCAATGCTCGATGCGGAGAGTACTCCACACTTTCATGTGGAGCGGCTGATGGCGCGACGTCATCATCGGGGTCAAACCCAATATCTGGTGAAGTGGAAAGTTTATCCACACTCACAGAGTTCGTGGGAGTTCGAGACTCCCCTACGGCAAAATTGCCGCGACGTCGTTGACGCTTTTAAGCGGGAGAATCCCGCTGTAGGTCAACGACCAGAGGGGCATGGGAAGCCCCTTCACTCCCAATAAGTGGGAGTTCGCCGGAGGCAGATGACGTTCACACTGTTTTCGGACACCATGGTGGAGACAGGGACGCTGGCGTAGCGCGTGCGATACGGAGCACGTAGTTGCTCCATCGCTTTGGCTTTGGCAAATGTCAGGCGCAACACCCTCTCCACCCAAATGTCTCGACGGGAATAGATGTCATGCAGCTCATCGAATCTGGGGAGAAGCTTCTCCCCTTCCGCCCAAGCGCGGAAATTATTCTCTGCATCATCAGCACTTTCTCCCGGAGAAAGAACGAAAGGAACCTTGCGGAGGTTCTCAACAGGGGCACCCTGTGCCTGCCTGTTTAAGCGCTCTCGGTATGAGACGCTAGTGAACTGCTTTTGTGTAAGCAGTTGTTGCCGGAGTTTCTCACGGCGTTCGCGTTGATACGGCTGTTCAGCCGCGAGGTCAGGGGTATAGGACGCTAAACTAGTCCTTACCAAACGCCTGGCCCACCTTGGAAGGTCACGAAGACCATCAAAATTATAAGATGCCCTTGACGGGCGTTTGGGGGCGCGTAACGCAGCCCTTAGTGCCTGTGCGTCGAGTTGGGTGTCTTGAGCTGCGTCCAGCTCATTAGTGACGATCGCCTTTGGCGATTCGGATGTATCATCTGATATGGGGAGGGGTGGCGCACTAGTTAGCGCATTTTCCCCACGTGTGGGGAACGGATTAGGCTGCCGACAACGCCGTTCGGCGCTGTCGGAGCGGTTAAACGTTGGGTAGATATCCCCAAGGGCATCCACCTCCGAGTTCTCGGAGTAGTCTACCTCTTCTAGAGGAGATGTCATAGCACCACTGAAGGTGTACATATAGAAGGCCAGAGGTACTGGCGTTGGACTTCTCCAACAAGATTTTGATTATTGCGTAAGCAATAGTCTTGATGGGGGAGGATGTAACGGGGTTACATTCGAGTTACATTTAATGTTGGTTTACATGAGTACACCACGGTTGAGGTCAGTATTGGCCGGTTTGAAAGGTTCTGAACCTTTGGTTATTTTAACCAATCAGGGCAGGGGCCCTTGGTGTGGTGGTGTGTCAGCCATCCACGTGTCAGTACACAGGTGTGTACACTACATTTTAGCTAGGTACGAATTAGGAATATTCTACTTAGTATTACATATAGTTTATATTAGTTTAAATTAATTTAGGCTAATTACATATTAAATATACTCAGTTTACATTTCACTCTATCTTGCGGACGTGCGACCTCGACCGGTCGCGTGCGCAGTGAGTGTCGTAGGTAAGAGGGAGCCCTCCCTTTACTTACATCCCGTAAAGGGAATACAGCCGTTAAGGCTAAGAAGTAAACCAACCCGTGAATCTTGGCCCCGAGTAGGAGAACTCTCCTACTAAGCCCTTTACAAGGGAGTATCGGCTAAGTAGCGGTAGATATCGCTTTAAGGAAGAGTCTTCCTCTGTGCGCTAGTCGCACCGTGCGTATACGCACCGGCTACATTGCAGGTCTAGACCGGATGCTCTCGTTTCGTATTGTGCATACACTTAACAACTTGGTCAAGTTCTGGGATCAGCCGTAACGCCGTATTTGCCACTCTTGGATCAGCTCTCGGCAGCACTTACGCCCGAATGGAAACTCCACGAACACTCGACAAAGCTTTTCGTAGCTGCATTAAAAAAGGTGGAGAAAATCATGAGCAAACTGCTCAAGGCCGTGCTTATTATTGGTCAGACAGTGCTCATTCGACGACAAATCTCAAGCGAGCCTTCATTCTCCAGCCGTCTGGATGCGAATTTGCTTGCGACGACGCTGGATACGTTGAAAATATCTCTTCTCAACGATATTCGGTGCACTTAGCCGTGTTGAGAAGAACCCGATCGATGGGGAACCTCTGCTTGTTGGTATTATGACAATCTTCAAACAGTTTCATCCTTCGTAAACGCAGAAGTTTGTGGCCTATTTGGGTCAGTTTGTACGAACAAAGGTCAACGACATTTTTGCTGAGAAAGCGGAGAAGCGCCAAGCGCATGCATTGACGACATAATTACCTGTGGACGTAGTGGACACGCTTATCTTCACGTTCGAGTTCGCGCACTGTGCCAAAATCAAGCTCAGCCTGTGACGGATGCTCTGCCTACTAAAGCACTGGACCCTGTGATTGAGCAGTTTGCACTGGTTACTAAAGCACCATCCGCTCCGGATGTGAAACGCCGCATCGCCGCTGCTGAGGAACGAAAGAAAAGGCTGAGCATGTAGCGCGGAACGACGTGTATAGAGCGCAATTCCATGAGAAATGGATGATTACGAACGGCAGGATCGAACTACGCCCCAACCGCTGTACGGCTGGGACGAGGCTCAGGGGCGACTTTGGTAAAGTGTGCCATAAAATTGGGCCTAATTAAGGGCTTAATTAGGGGCCTAATTAGGGACCTGACTGCGGACACAAATTGGGTACGTAATCGTGTACGATTGTGTGTACCACGGTGTATACAGTTGCGTGTACAACCGTGGTGCACATAGACAGGACATAGACGGGACATTGGGATATGGGAAGGTTACATACTGGTACTCAACGAACAGCAACGAACATCGAGAACGACGGATAAATCAGGTCGACTGGTCGACGGAGGACGCTAGAATGGGTAGGTAGTTCTGATTGGTGGATATTAGGTAATTGGTAGTTCTTAGGATTTAAGCAATAATAAAGTTCTCCTTTTGCGTGCGATCTAGCAGATCGTTTTAGGGACGGCATCTTTGCGCCTTCCTCTCTAATCATACCTCTACGTCCCGGGCGGGAGCACTTTGTGCGTTTTTGGCCCACCGGTAGGTGTAGAGTGGTGAGAACTCATCGCAACTCTGCCCGCTGTGTCAGCGGTTCTTCATGTAAAGGTTTTTGGTCTCGGGAACGTGATTGAGCAGTGCTCTCACCTCTTCCCCGTTTGGTTCACGTTTGGCCCCTAGAGTTCGGCTGCTGTAAGCGCCCCACGGGAACTCTAGGTGGATTTAGTGAAATTTGGCCCCCTCATAGGTCTAGGCTAAGAATACAGTTATTTTGGGTATTCTATTAGCTGATAAAGACTAGAGGCTCCGTGATCGGGCAGTGAAGACTTCCGCTGCCTGATCAAGTACCCCTCCACTGATCACCACAAGATCATCGATCTGCAACTGCGCTCTGTGATTAACAACTCGCATATTGCGCCAACTTGTGTGGTGGAGCGGCTGATCGAAGTTTTTGAGACTTGATCAGGCGGTACCACGGCGCCCAGACTGCCGACTAACGAAGGGGGTCCTCCGGATGTCTTCGACTGCTTGTGTTCTTGCTCACCTTGTGTACCCGACGGCTAGGCGTGGGTCGCTCCTCAGGTGGCGGGGACAGCGCACAGCGATTTCTTGGTGCAAGATTGAATTAACTAACTTGTGACGATACAACCTATGCGATCAGGCTTGATCACGTGCGATCAGGTGCTTAAACCACGGCAATTAACCGTGATCAGGCTTGATCAAGTTTGGGCTGATGCTAATAACCGACGATCAGCAGTATTCCGTCTTGATCGCAAGTGCGATCAGGCGGCAGTCCGATGCGATCAGGCGCTGAAACGAAGCCAATCGGTCGTGATCAGGCGCGATCAGGCTTTGGATGACGTTAATAACCGTCGATCAACAATATTCTGTCTTGATCGTAGATGCGATCAGGTGTCTTGATCGCAAGTGCGATCAGGTACTGAAAGGCTCGATCAGGGGCTAAAAGCTGCTGCCCAGTCGTAATATACCTTGATCAGACTTGATCAAGCACCGGAAGTCGTTCAAGTGGCAGTTGGCGCGATTTGCGATCAGCGATCACGATCACGATTTGCAAAAAGTGTCGATCAGGTGTTGATCGGTAGGGTGTGGGGTAATTGATCAGGCAGCGGAAGTCTTCACTGCATAATCGCGGAGCCTCTAAGCCGTCAAACAGCCAAGGAACGCCCAAATCAATGCGCTCCCAGCCTAGACTATACGAGGAATAGGTATTTATATTAAAATTCACCTAGAGTTCCCGTGGGGCGCTTAAAGCAGCCGAACTCTAGGGGCCATACGTTAATTTCACGGGGAAGAGGTGCGAGCACTGCTCGATCACGTTCCCAAAACCAAAAACCTTTACATGAAGAACCGCAGAAACTGCGGGTGGAGTTGTGGAGTGAGATCCCAACACTCTACGTCTGCCGGTGGGCCAAAAATGCACTAAGTGCTCCCGCCCGGGACGTAGAGGTATATACTAGTGAGGGAGGCGCAAAGGTGCCGTCCCTAAAACGATCTGCTCAATCGTACGCAAAAGGAGAACTTTATTATCAATTAAACCCTTAGATCTACCCTGTTCCTACTTTCAACCAATCCGCATCGTCCATTCGAAACGCCTTCCGTCCATCAGTCGACCTGATTTTTCCGCTTGTTCCTTGTTTGTTCTCTGGTGTTCGCCGCGTACCTGTAGGTAATCCGCACATCTTCCGTGTCCCTTCTATATCCTGTCTATGTACACCACGGTGGTACGTACTACTATACCCACCGTGGTACACATGGCGGTACCTACTTATGTACTACTGTATCCACTATCTGCGTCCACTATCAGGCCCCTAATTTAGGTCTTAATATTAGTCATAATATTAGGCCCCCTATGGGCCTAATAAAATGTCCAACATTAGGCCCTATTTTTGCCTAATTAAAAAGTCCGCTTTACGACAACCGCCCCTGAGTCTCGTCCCAGCCGTACAGCGGTTGGGTCGAGGGTCGATCATGCCGTTGGTTCTGGGGATCATGCTGCCGTTGGAGAATTGGTCGTTGCACATCGATCAGGTCACCATCAACTGTCGATCATCACCCATCATCTTCCCCGTCTCCCCTCAATCAAGCCCAGTTCCATCAGGCGGTTACCGTTGGGGCTGTCCACTGCGATCTAACACTCGACTGAGGCCAACCGTGACGACTGCGATCAGGCTGTCTCGATCAGGCATTCCCAGTCTGCTATGCCATCTTCAACGGACAGCTTGTCACCCCACATCACCAACGTTCCTGCCTTGGATAAGGCCGCAGATGATCAGGCGATCGCCGCGATCAAGCAGGCCTGCGATCTGCAGGCGGCTCTCCATTCCAGCAACGAGCAGGTCGCCTTGTTGTCTGGCTCACTCGCCATGAGTGAAGACACGGTTGCGATGCTTCGTCGGCGGCTCACTCGTACCCAACGTGACGCGGAGGACCGGAAGAAGGTAATCGAGGGAGGTCTTAAAGAACTGGAGCCGCTGCGCGGTTTTATCAACGCTGCGGTCAAGAAGCTCGAAACCCAGTTGAAAGACGCCAAAAGTACTATCGCCGTTCAAGAGCGGACCATATACGATCAGGGTGTCCAGATCCGGGAGCTGTAGTGTCGCAACGACCGTGAACGTTACCTGCGATCAACGCTTGACGACACAATTGCATACCAAACAAAGGAATTGGAGCAACTCGAACAGCGTGTATCCACGTTGCAGCACGAGTGCGATCAGGTTATTTCCCGCAATGTGCGCTTGGTCCAACGGGCGGTAAGTCTCACTACCGAGGTGGACAAGTACAAGGATCAATGAGATCGTCTCCAGAAGGAGAACGAGTCTACTCGCGCGTCGATGGACGATTACACTGCCATTATGGCCCAAGCACAGGAGATATCGGATCGGGTTGAAGCGGAGCTCACTACCGCTCGACGTCACCTCGATCAAGTTTCAGAGGACCGGGACACATTGCGTGATTGGCAACGACAGGCCCAAGGCGAGGTTGCACGGTGGCGCTCTCATCAATCAAATATTCAGTACGCACTGAAGGGTATATCTCTGCAGCTTCTGGCCGGCCCTGATCAGGTCCCATTGCCTGCTAGTCCCTCCGCTGCTTCGACGACCAACTCGGTAGGCAGTACCACTCCATCGTCCGGAAAGCGTATTCGTCGTTCCCGATCTTCTTCTCCGACTAAGCGGCCACGCCTTCTCTCTTCCGCTTCGGAGGCGAAGACTGCGGGTGATGATCCCCTTACTTGCGATCAAGACGTTGAAGATGAGGACACTAGCCCGATCGCCTCCATCCCGTCTACTCCAACCATTAGCGAGTTCGGGAGCGAGAGCCAGCCTGATCACGACCCGACCGGGTCCCTTTTCCTCGCACGGGTGACTTCCGGGCCTTGATCGCGATTCCTGATGGTACCACTGACGCCGATATCCTGCCTTGGACTCCGGATCAGCTCGGAATGTACAATTTACACAACTTCACGGCTCAAGTGGTTTTCGACTACTTGACCCGCCCTGTTGGATGGTTGTTCCCGCCTGCTGCGTTGGCCCCTCCTACTAGTGCGTGGTCCGGTCATTTGATCACCCAGGCAGAGATTGAACATTTATACTCCCAGCGCCCCTGGAATATTTTTTCGACCATGTTGCCGCCTCTTTTTTTTCGCTCGGCTGGCTGGTTCGCCTACCTGGAGACCAAGTATCTCACGTTCCTCGATCATCACGCATTGGCGATTTGGGAATCAACCCACTATCTTCCTATCGCGAAGAATCTTCGTGATATTGATGACTTCTTCCGCGATTATTACATCCAACGTCGCCAATGCAGAAGCCGAGCTGGGGAGACCTGGAAACGTGTCGTGGAGCTCATCTTGCGGGGTATTATCGACGGGAGATGTGATCTCGACATCTTCTTGGACCCTTCGATCACTCATTGTGCCCGCAATCGCCCGCTGAAGTTTGCCCCGGCCGATGATGGAGTGTGGTACCCTGGGTTTCTATCGTACCCGCCACCTCAGAGCCTACAAGAAGCGCTGGCAGATGTCGACGACCTTGAACCTTGGCGGGTTCAATATCGTTCCTGCCCCGAAAATCACCCTGGTCGTAGGATTCCTTCGCCGTAAGTTCTATGGGTCCGAATAGTCGGTCGATAACCTTTCTTCAATCAATACATTCTTTCGATCATGTCATTTCACTGTTGTCCTTTGTCCTTAAATGCATAATATAAATTGGTAGTCCGTTGGCTCATCTGCCGTATCCAATCACCATACCTCGCAACATCCATTGTTATAACACCATTTCCAGTCAATCATCACTTCATCATCCACTGGGAGCTTCGTCGATCACGATTTCCCTGATCAATCAGCTGATCACACATTAGTGGGACTCTTCATCCACTTGCATTACATCAAACCGATGTCGGTTGATCAACCTTATCTCAAAGTCCTTGATCAGGGCATCACAGTTCAAGTCCGCCTCGTCTACCCATGACGGCTCGGTATGACCCTTCCAGTAGACTTGATACTCACGCAACGTCCTTCCATATCTAGTCTTTCGACCAGATCAAACATCAGTGACGCGATCAACTTCAAATTCGTCTGGATCTAGCGTCCTTTCCCAGCTGTCCTCGGGTAGCAAAGCTTCGTCAAAGTCGAACCGCTCTTCAATCCCAGCTGTTAACACGGCGATGGGGCGATCTGGAAACTCCTTAAACAATTTTAACTTGGATAGGTGCACCACGGGGAACATGCGATAGTCCGTGCCAGCTGTAACCAATCTTGCTGCATGATCACCGATCACCTCATCGACCCTGAAGGGTCCATGCCACATGTGCGCCAGTTTCTTTGCATACCCTTCTTTAACGCGATCAAGGTATAGACAGACCCTTGATCCAGCCTCGATCTTGTGTGGCGTCACCTGATCGTTGTGCTTTTCAGCTCGATCAGCCATCGCTTGGTGTAATCGAACGTTCACCTGATCACGACGAGGCGATAATCTTTCTGCAACTTGTACCTCCATCGGCGAGCATCACGGTCCTTGCGTCGAATTCCACCTAATTGCAATGTCGATTCCAGCGATGGTCGTAGATCCCACCCATACGCCAAGTAAAAGGGCGTTTCTCCACGAATGCGATCAGGGGTTGAATTCAACGCAAAAACCAGTCGCTCTGCGTATGCACTCCAATCCTTCTGGCCGACATCTGACACATACATCTTGATGGCCCTCGTAATCGTCTGCACCGTTCTTTCTGTCTTGCCATTTGCCTGCGGACGATACGCCATAGTGGCACTCTGCCGTTGTCCCACGATCTTGTTAAGCGCACAAAATACTTCCGACATAAAGCCAGGCTCTCGGTCGTGCCTGATCACCTCACTTGCACCAAATCGTCGGAACACGCACTCTTCGTAATTTTCCGCGACTTTCTGCGCTGTGCGAGATGATCCAGCTTTCGCGATCACCATACCCGTGAACATATCAACCCAAATCAGTAGTTCCGTATGCCCATCAGTTGATCGAGGCAGTGACGGTATGTGATCCATGGCAATCACTTGGAACGGGTACGTGTCCTCGATATTCCCCGGCGACATTCCCTTGATCGTAGGCTGGCCCTTCCCCGTTTCGCAATCCACACATTTTCCAACCAATCTTTGCACGCTGCGGAATAGACCCCGCCAATGGAAGTACCGTCTGATCCGTTGATAGGTACGCCCTATGCCTTGGTGTCCTCCTTCCAAACTCACGTGATAGTGGTGGAGGACATCTGCGTGCAAGGTCTCGGGTAGTACCAGCTTAATTGACGATCGGCGATCATCTTGATCATCCTGATCATCCCCGGTTTTCCTTTTGGCCGCATTTCCACAGTAAATCAGTAATCCTTCTTTGTCAACATCATAGTTGTCGGCAATTTTCGCACACTCCTTCACCTCGTCTGCGCTCAATTGGATAACGTCACCGTACAGATAACACCGCAAATCGTGGATCCATTTCTCTTCATCCTGTGCCTTTTTCACCCTCTCCATTCTTATTCCGGCTACTGGTACATCGGTCCATGTTGACGGTCGTGGTTGCCGGTGGTTACGTGATCGGGTCGTCACTAGCACTTGCGGGGCGGATTGATCTTCGTTCCATGTGATTACTTCGGGTAGACGGTTGATATCAACTAATCCTTCCAGCTGTTTCTCATCTTCGATCTCAAATCTTGTTCCACCCTGCATAGCCATGGTGGTAGTGTGATCTGCACTCCTATTCCACTCTCTCTTGACATGTACCAAATCGTGATCACTCCACTAGCATAGGAGGTTAAATGCACGCTGTTGTAGCACTTGCAATCGCGGAGCTTTGCTTTCCATTTCTCCTCGCATTTGCCGGATCACCAAATTAGAGTCCCCACACACGACCACCCTTCCTTTGGGATATCGTGCCAACAAATCCAGACTTAAAAGTAACCCGTGGTATTCTGCTTCATTCACCGTGATATCCTGTGCATGATCGGCGATCGCGATCATAATCTTCCATTCCGGTAACTTCCACACAATGGCACCAAATGCACCCACACGTCGCTTGACACTTGCCGATCCGTCAACATTGATCACGTAAAGTTCTTCACCTTTTCTAACCGTGGGAGGTGTTACTTCTATCATCTGCCGCGGTTGCTTTTTCGGTGCGATCGCGATCAACCCTTCATCAATTTCGTTGCGAGGGGTGATGCTTGCGGCTAACGCCCCTAGCACCTCCTCTTCTCCATGCACACATTTCTTGATCTCGAGGTCTCACTGTGATAGGATCGCAGCCCATCTACCTAATCGTCCGTCCAACCCATTGGATGTTAGTAACCACTTCAATGTAGATAGACGTGATAAAACGGTGATCGTCTTTCCGACCAGCATCGTGAAATAAACATCCAAAATTCGTAAAAGCACCAGAACTTCCTTTTCGACGGGGCTGTAATTCAGCTCACCGCTTTTCAACGTTCGGCTAGCGAATGCGACGGGATGATACACTTGATCGTATTCTTGTACTAGAGCGGCAGATACTGCCCATTTGCTAGCGTAAACCACGATCACCGGCGTCTTGTCCTGGTCAAAGTGTCTCAGGGTTGGAGCTGATGCAATCTTCGCCTTTAGCATGCTGAATGCCACTTTTGCTCTAATTAGTCGATCATCCTCGTTATTTGATTCCGCCTCACTATGTGATCGTTTCTTCAACTCTTGATAGTCTATCTCCCTCAATTCGTAAAGCACGGCGGCATAGATTGCGAAAATTTCAATAAATCGACGATAGTAATTTAGGCTTCCCAAGAACGATTGCATAGCACGTAAGGTGCCAGGGAAAGAAAAATTGATCAGATCGTCCAGGTTCTTTGGATTTGTTTCTAACCCGCGGCAAGAGACGTGATGTCCTAAATAGGGCACTTCGCTTCGCCCCCAGTACGATTTGGCCACGCTGATCGACAAATTCCATTGATCGCACTTTTCCAGCAAGTGCCGCACCTTATCGCATAGGGTGGACCAAGTAGGTGCAGGGATTTATATATCATCGATATATGATTGCCGTTGCAGCACAGACGGGCCCGGCGCTTGGTCGGCTTCTCCTGCTGTAAATACATCAGCTGATTCATCTGCACCGTCTTTGACCCTAATATATCCATATAGTTCATTTTTTTGTCGATCAACCGCTGATAAATTTGCGGAGCATTCTTGAGGCCAAAGGGTATCCTATTCCACTCAAACAATCCAAATGGAGTGACAAACGCCGAAATTTGACGTTCCCGATCGGTCATAGACACGACCCAGAAACCGCTCGCCATATCCAAAGAGCAAAACCACAACGCTTTATCCAAGTCTTCGAGTATATCGGCGATCAGAGGCATTGGGTACACCATCAAACGCGTGAGTTGATTCACCGCGCGATAATCAATGCATAGACGTATATCGACCCCATTCTTTTTCACGATGATCACTATAGGCGATGCCCAGGGTGACGTTGACGGCTGAATGATCTTAGTTGCTAGCAACCCCTTGATCAGGGCCGACAACTTCTCGCGAAACTGTGGGGCCACTTTCCGGCACTTTTGGGAGATCGGGCGCGCATTACCCACATCGATATCACAAACAACTCCTCGTTCAGCGGGGGGTAGCGCGTTTCCCTTCCCGATCAACAGATGTTTTTTCGCCCAAATTAGTTCGCGAAGTTGATCTATCTACTTCACTGTGTTGACTGTGGGATCTCCGACTAGCAAATCGTCTTTGGTTATTTCTTCGGTGCTTGCAGACACTTCAGGTAACGTAGAAAGCTGCTTCTCCAATTCTTCCACATACAAATCTACACCTTCGTGATAACAAACCTGATCGTCAATAGGTGTCACGTCGAATTCGCTGGGGCTAACTGAGACAGGGTGATTACACGCATCTTGAGTAGGTGTATCGCTTGAAACGGGCTGTTCAACTACATGATTGAGGGTCGGACCTTTCACTTCCGGCCCCTGATCACACCGCTCTTGCACCCCTTGCACCTTTTGCGCCCCTTCGGTTACCAACGCTACATATGCGACGATCGTGTCCGTGGGACGTACTAGGATACTTCGAGGAGTTGGATACTCCTTCTTCTCGACTAATGGACCCTGATCGACACTTTCTTGATCGTCAGATACTAGATCGGTGGAGGCTTCATATGCCAGATTTTGCCACTCTTTGTAACGGTTGGACCCGATCGAAACAAATCCGGGGCGGCGGGGTACATCATCTTTGTTCATCCAAATACCTAAAATAGTCTCTTCTTGAACAATGATGGGGTGATCGAAGATGTTCGCAACACGTAAATACCTCAAATTGCCCGCGCCTCTAGTGATATTGGGGACCCAATCTCTTCCACGAGTAATCCACAACTTGCGAGATCGCTGATCGTAAATTCGTACTTCGGCTGATCGACCTACTGGGATCTGTTCATACTGATCGAACTTCATATAATTACCGCTCGACCCATACAACTGTCGACGTCCCTCCAGTGGGATGATCACTTCGTCAGGTAAACTTAGTGCGCCATGAGCGATATCTAATCGAACACCAGCTGGTATCATGAAATCCATACCCAATATGGCATCTTGACCAACAAGTTTGCCCACCCATGCCTGGAAATAATAAACCAATGAGCCCGCTAGCGTGATCTTGATTTTTGCACGTCCTTATGTTTGGTATGCACTTTCTCCAATGCCGACGCATTCTTGTGTTTGACTCTTGTCAATCCAACAACCCACCTTACGAGCAAAGGTTGAGTCGATGATCGATACTTCGGCACCAGAATCAAATAATATCATAGCTCGCTCGTTATTGATTTTTCCACTCGCCTTGGCTTGCTTGAACCATTTCTTTGGCGAGTGATATTTCCAATATCCACGTGATTCGCCTGGAAGTAATTCGACTTCCATGATCACAGGTGATCGAGAAAACTCATCAACATGGAAATTAGCCAAACGTGTTAAATCAAGCTGATCGCGTTTTTCCTTATCTCATGTTGCTACTCGACCAGCCTGATTATCCACAAATGCAAAAATACACAAACTAGAACGCTCGTCTCGTACCAGATTCCAACCTGGCGAGCGTCCTAGTTTAACAAATCTTCGGCTTCCTTGGGCAACAGTCCTGCATGCTTGGTAGGGTTATATCACTGGCGGATGAGGTTGTAAAATTCTTCCATAGGGCACTTCCCCGCATCGTGAATCTCGCCGCATGCTCGGCAGACGTACATGCATTGATCGGTGGGGTGTCCTTTCTTGCCACACTTCAGGCAAGTCAGGCGCTTCCAGAAACGTAAGTTGTCGTGTCTGATCGATCCACAATGACTGCACTTCTTTATCGCCCCTTGATCGACTGCGTTGGAGTCGCTTCGTTTGCCTGATCGTGACTCGCCAGGCTGATCGTGACTCGCCAGGCTGATCGTGCGCCCCTGGTTGATCGCGCATAGTAGCAATCATATAGCGGCGCTGATCGCCATCACTTACACTATCATCAGCACTTGATTCTTCGCTCCCAGACGTTGCCTTGATCGCACGTACGCCCCTAGGCTTTCGCGTCGTGGCCGGTGCTCGATCGTCGCCGGATTTTGGGCGGAATCTGCTGGTGCCTACTGCCGCTGTTGGCTGATACCACTTGTTGCGAGCGTATGCTCGCAACGTTTCTTCCAGGTCCGAAGCAAGATCCAAGCGTAGGAGAGCCAGCTGATCGGCGAGTTCGCGATTGGCCAGAGTGTCCAGAAAATGTTGAACATGTTCGCGCAGACTTTCGGGCGGTCCATCTCTGATCGGTAACTTAGCTCGCAGTCCCACCACATTCAGTCGGTGCAAATATTCGATAGTACTTTCGTCTGATCGCTGCTTCATATAATAATACCGGCGGGATACCGATTGACCAGTTCCACAATATTGTACTTCGAATTCATCCACGAGACTTTTCCAACTTGATCGGGTGGTTCTACTCAACTGTCGGTGCCAGTTACGCGCTGGTCCCTTCAGTAAATCGACCAGGATTAGACACTTTTCAGGATCAGAAGCTTGATTGCGCATAATTCTGACTTGAGACGACTGATCCAGTTCCTCGCTAGATCTTCATCCCCTACTTTTCCCGAAAATTCTTTCAAATCGCTGATCGCAGACATCCGAATTCTGGCAGCTGGCTGCTGATCAAGTGTCCCAGTATACGCGGATGCCACTGTGGATCGCCGTGGCAGTGTGATCGGTTCATCAGGGTCGACGTAGTCAATTTGAGACCGTTGATCGTGAAACGAGTGCACGGATTCCATATCCACATCTTTTACCGTCGTCGACCTATCTGGTTTCGACTGCTGACCACGCAACGAGTGTACGGACTCCATATCGACATCCTTGATCGACGCAGATCTTCCTTGATTTGGCTGGTGGATTTTGGCGCCAACGGCCCCAGGTGCCCACTTACTGCTCTCTTCAGCTAGAAACTTCTTCATGGCTTTGTCAAAAAACATCTGCCACTGTGTCCCTTGATCGTTTTCTGTCTTGATCGACTGAGGTTCCGTCTTGACAACCGGCAATTTAGAGTTGTCATTTTGGCAAATTTCCATTCTGGTTATCTTGGGCTCCATACTCCCAGCGCTACTTGACTCAATTCACTGATCGTCACCCTCTGAAGGGGCAGATTCGTAGCACGATGACCCCGAATGTCCCTCTACGTTGATTGACGGACTTGCCTCAATCTTCAACGGGGATTGTGGTGGTGAACTGGGGAAATTTTTATCGTCTGCTTCGCCCACGATGGATGGGTATCAACAGGGAATACAACAGCTGGGTGGCCTCTGCCAGATCTTTGGAGTCCTGATCGAATACTTCCTCGGCATCGTAGGCGCCTGTTATCAGACCAGCCTGCTTGATCAGGCGTATTAGCCTTAGCACAATCGTTAGCTTATCTTTTCCCTTCGTGATTGGCTGGTTGACCGGTCTACTCAGCTTCCCGCTGATCGTGACCCCGAGCAGGCTCATGATCGAGTTCGTCATCAGGTAATCTTCCAGGTGCTCTCGGTAAATCTTTTGGTAAAACGTCTTTACCAGATCGGCTTCCGTTGGCGGCGTACTTGATCGGCTTTCGTCGCTCTCCGACCCAGGCGCTTTGATCAACATCTTCGGTTGGTCGGTCTTGTAATACTTCTCCATCGGATCCCAATCTGGATCATTATATACACGTATTTTTGGCGGATCATAACTTGCGTTATGATCCGCATGGGCTCCCGAAGGAGCCTCGGGAGGTGGTTGAGGCTTCTCCTCCTTTACGTCTTCTGGATTCCTCCCCATGTCCTGATGATCGGCATTTCCTTTCTTCTTCAGGCATGACGACGGCGAACTGCCTTCCGTCGTCACAACCACCTCCTCCTTTTCCAGCTTGATTTTCACCTCTGCTTCAGCTTCCGTTTTCACTTTCACATCCGCGCTATCTTGCGTAGAATCGCGGTGATACCCCGCGTCGCCCAAAGATCCGGGCACGCGCACCATTGTGGTGGAGCGGCTGATCGAAGTTTTTGAGACTTGATCAGGCGGTACCACGGCGCCCAGACTGCCGACTAACGAAGGGGGTCCTCCGGATGTCTTCGACTGATTGTGCTCTTGTTCACCTTGTGTACCCGACGGCTAGGCGTGGGTCGCTCCTCAGGTGGCGGGGACAGCGCACAGCGATTTCTTGGTGCAAGATTGAATTAACTAACTTGTGACGATACAACCTATGCGATCAGGCTTGATCACGTGCGATCAGGTGCTTAAACCACGGCAATTAACCGTGATCAGGCTTGATCAAGTTTGGGCTGATGCTAATAACCGACGATCAGCAGTATTCCGTCTTGATCGCAAGTGCGATCAGGCGGCAGTCCGATGCGATCAGGCGCTGAAACGAAGCAAATCGGTCGTGATCAGGCGCGATCAGGATTTGGCTGACGTTTATAACCGTCGATCAACAATATTATGTCTTGATCGCATATGCGATCAGGTCTTGATCGCAAGTGCGATCAGGTACTGAAAGGCTCGATCAGGGGCTAAAAGCTGCTGCCCAGTCATAATATACCTTGATCAGACTTGATCAAGCACCGGAAGTCGTTCAAGTAGCAGTTGGCGCGATTTGAGATCAGCGATCACGATCACGATTCACAAAAAGTGTCGATCAGGTGTTGATCGATAGGGGGGGGTACTTGATCAGGCAGCGGAAGTCTTCACTGCCTGATCGCGGAGCCTCTAAGCCGTCAAACATCTAAGGAACGCCCAAATCAATGCGCTCCTAGCCTAGACTATATGAGGAATAGGTATTTATATTAAAATCCCCTAGAGTTCCCGTGGGGCGCTTAAAGCAGCCGAACTCTAGGGGCCATACGTTAATTTCACGGGGAAGAGGTGAGAGCACTGCTCGATCACGTTCCCAAAACCAAAAACCTTTAAACGAAGAACCTCAGACACTGCGGGCGGGGTTGCGGGGTGAGCTCCCAACACTCTACGTCAACCGGTGGGCCAAAAACGCACTTAGTGCTCTCGCCCGGGACGTAGATGTTTCAATAAGGTGGGGGCGCAAAGGTGCCTTCCCAAAAACGATCAGCGCGATCGTACGCAAAAGGAGAACTATATTAGCAATTAAACCCTTAGATCTACCCAGTTCCTACTTTCAACCAATCCGCATCGTCCATTCGGAACGCCTTCCGTCCATCAGTCGACCTGATTTTTCCGCTTGTTCCTTGTTTGTTCGCTGGTGTTCGCCGCGTACCTGTAAGTAATCAGCACATCTTCGTGTCCCTTCTATATCCTGTCTATGTACACCACGGTGGTACGTACTACTGTACCCACCGTGGTACACATGGCGGTACCTAATTATGTACTACTGTATCCACTATCTGCGTCCACTATCAGGCCCCTAATTTAGGTCCTAATATTAGTCATAGTATTAGGCCCCCTATGGCCCTAATAAAATGTCCAACATTAGGCCCTGTTTTAGCCTAATAAAAAGTCCGCTTTACGACAATACCCAATGTCAAGATGCTTTTGATGCAGTCAAGCAAAGCTTGACTGAAGCGCCTGTCTTGGCTATAGCCGATAACGAGCTTCCGTTCCACGTCGTTTGCGACGCGAGCGATTTCGCTATCGGCTGTGCTTTGATGCAGCGTGATCACGATGATCGTGATCGCTTAATCTGCTATCAATCGCGTCAGTTGCGCCCAGCCGAGCGCAACTATCCAGTGCATGACAAGGAACTCCTTGCCATGAAGTACGCACTGGCTAAGTTTTGGATCTATCTATTGGGATATAGACCGTTTGTGGCTTACACGGACCATGCGTCGCTACGCACGGCCGTGAATTCACCACACATTTCTCAAAGAATCGCTCGATGGCTGTCATTCTTTGCTGAGTACAACTTTACGGTTGAATACAAACCCGGAAAGTTGAACGTGATAGCAGATGCGCTATCACGAAGGCCCGACTACGAGATGAAACCGTCCGTAACCGAAGGGGCCAGTGCAAACGCGATCCGTTGCACTGCTTTGTCGTCGGCAATTATACGACAAGTACGCGAGGCGTACAAAACAGACGAGGAGACACGTCTGTTGATTGATTACTTACGTAATCAATCAAGTGAGAAACGCGACGAACTCCCAGAGTTCCTCCGCGCTTGCGTGCATCGATATCGACTGCACGATGGTCTGTGCTGTAAAGCAGCAG
>CM047581.1:545030-567916 GCA_026184515.1 Peronosclerospora sorghi | reverse complement strand
CGTCTGTTGATTGATTACTTACGTAATCAATCAAGTGAGAAACGCGACGAACTCCCAGAGTTCCTCCGCGCTTGCGTGCATCGATATCGACTGCACGATGGTCTGCTGCTTTACAGCACAGACCAAAAAGATGAAAGTCGCATCGTCGTTCCAAACGACGATGATCTCAAACATCAAATTATGTTTGAGTATCATGATGCACTGATTTCTGGGCATCAAGGTCGAGAGAAGACATACGATTCTCTCGCACGTGACTTTTACTGGCGAAACCAGTACAAGTGGGTACGGAAATACGTACGCGCTTGCGAGATTTGTCAGCGCGTTAAGCCTGCGCAGTCTGAACAGGCTCCGCTGCAATCTCTGCCGGTTCCGACAGAGTGTTGGAAGTCCATTTAAATGGACTTCGTATTCGGTCTTCCACCCGAAAATAGTCGGAATACCGGAATAGTGGTCTTTGTAGACCGTTTCAGTAAGATGGTACATCTTACTGCAGTATCAGCGAACGTAACCGCCGCTCAAACAGCGCGGATATTCGTTGATACGGTATTCCGTTTGCACGGAATGCCGGAAGACATTGTCTCGGATCGAGATCCGAGATTTACAGGACGTTTCTGGCAAGAAACGTTCTCATTGTTGGAAACCCAGTTGAAGATGTCAACTGCGGACCATCCGGAAACGGATGGGCAGACGAAACGGGTTAACCGCGTTCTCGGAGACATGTTGCGATCATACGCACATGCCTTTGAACAGTGGAGTGACTATCTGCCACCCACTGAATTCGCGATTAACAATTCGGTTCATGATTCAACTAAGCATACACCGTTCTACGTGAATGCCTTAAGGCATCCACGAACCCCAGCTTTACTTGGCGGTACGCCAAATCTAAGTGGGTGATGGACCGGATCAAATTTTGAGCAAGTCAATGCGCAAGTTGCAACTGCAACTTGTGAACAAAACGATGGCCCTTCTACTGAAAGTACAGTAGAAGAGGAAGCAGCTTTAAATGAAACGGAAGCTGAATATGATGAATATGTGTCTGTAGCAATGGCTGCAGACAATGAGGGAAACGCACCTACTGCTGATAAAGCAGTAGATGAGTTCGTATTACAGCGCCAAGCTGTAATACGCTATAAAAGATGCACTTGCTTCTGCTTTGGATAAGCAGAAGCAAAATGCAGACAAGCAAGGAAGGAAGAACAAAAACTCCTTTCGGAAAGGCGAATTGGTACTATTAAGTACTAATAATTTGCCTATACATGCAATAAGCAACTTCCCTACACGGAAGTTGCTTCCTAAGTACATTGGACCTTTCAAGGTCTAAGAGATTCGGGGGAATGCCTATACTTTAGACATTCCCACAGTAATGCGGCTCCACCCAACATTCTATGTTGGGCGGCTCAAACCGTATCATTCGTCTTCGTCTTACGACGAGACACAGAACCACGGAAGATACCGTGCTTCTCCAAGTCTACCAAAAGAGACTTGTAATCGGCTTCCAGCCGTTGATGAGCAGAGCGGAGAGTCATTACCTCCGCCTTCGACTGCTCAAGATCAGCCTTGTGCCGATCGAGCTCTTCCTTACAGCGGGAAAGCTCGATGTACAGAAGATCATTCTTCTGATGAAGGGAAGTGTGCGCCCCGAGGATGTCGCGGACATTCTCGCGAAGAGACCGATATGTCTTCACAGAGTGAGACATATTGCTGATCAAGGAGGAACAAACCTCCTCGAGTTTGCGGAGCAATGAACCATGCTCCGCAAAAACAACGGCGAGGGAATTCTCAACCTCCGCCGCCCCTGATCGATAATCAGGGGAATAAGCGATACATTCTCGAGCGCTTGATCTCGAAGCGCTCGGTTCCTTCGAAGAAGTGGCAGCGTACCGAGTACTTAGTACGCTTGCTGGGATACCCCCAAGAGTTCGACTCTTGGGAGCCGATTGAGGTTCTGAGGGCCGACGCCCCAGACCTTTTAACTGAGTTTGAGAAGAAGTCTCAAACTCATAATGCGAAGTAGCATCAACACTAGGTGTTGATGCATTTAGGGCATCGATTAAGCCCTGAATTTCGGCGGGTACGGAAAACCCACCGTACCCCCGCAACTCCTCCTCTGACAGACGAGGAGCGCCCTGCGGACACCGCGGGAAAACGAGGTGAGAAGGGACACCACAGTTCAACACTTCTTTGATGCAAGCAAAATGGATGTATTCCATTTTTCCTGTTCGCGAGTGCTTTAAAAAGAGCTCGTGCATTACGTGAACTTTGTTCACGTAGTCATCGGGGCTTTTGTTGTAGTTGTCAACAAAAGCGTTCCAACTTTGAGTCAGGGCGTCCTTGTTGTCCCTGTTCTTTCTTGACCCTTTCCGGCTCGAATAATGTTGAACCTGGAAAAAGAGGTCAATAAAGTACAGACGCCTATCGTCTGTACTTCGATCGAATCGACGTGACTGGATATCTTCGCAGTCATCCAGCACGTTGATATTGAACAGCGCATATTGGCAGTCCCGCTTACGGTGACCGCCATTGTTGGGGGTAATAGCCCATCCAGGGGTCCAAAATCCCACTCTGTACGGAACATGTGGTTCCGTACGATGATACGCTTTAGAAGCGGCAGCCGCCGCTTCTGTTAGAGCCCTTTTAGCAGGCGCAGCACCGCCTGCTTCAACACCACGCGCCGGGGTTAAATCACCCCGACGTGGAGAAGTACTTGGTCCAGGTGGTGCTCTGCGTTCCCGCAACCACCTGTGATAATCATTGTCGCTGTCATAGATGACAGCGACACCAGAGTCGTCATCGCTGTTAGGCGATGAACACCTAGCGAGTTTCGACTCGCTAGATCCTTCAGTGGGGACATCTGTATCCCCATCACTTTGTTCGGAGTCAGAACTCCCGAACATGGCCCTCTTGGCAACACGCCATTCGGAAGTTGCCATCGTGCGAGATGTTGCATTAGCAACATCTCCCTGTTTCTTGTCAGATGCCGCCTTAGCAGCATCTGTGGTCAAAGAAGGTACGTCTTCCGACCTTTGCGTAGTTGACGCTGCTAATGCAGCGTCACCGTTGTCACTCAACACCTCAGCACCTAGTGCTGAGGCGGAGGAAGGAGCTCCTTCATTGTTTTCAGCAGCGCTCTTTAGAGCGCCGCCGTGTTCTTTGACCATCAAGTCGATGGTCAATCAGTTGGTGAATGAGAAATTCTGACCAACAAGTGCCACCCATGATTGGCCAAAATAAGAATTATTATTGGCCAACCACCTTAAGTGGGGGGTGATGTAATGGGGTGCCATTGCATAATAGATATTCAAGTTAGAATATCACAGTTGAATTTCATACGCGTTGTCTGAAATTCAAATAATAGATTATAAGTTATTATAATCTACGAAGGAAAAGTCGATTCGGTATAAATACCGAATCATGCAGGTTAACTTATAGTACAGTTAGTTTAATACTTGATATTATTATATTAGTTAGGTAATTACTATACTGTTAGCCGCTAACCACCCATTTAATAAACACTCTTAATTTTGCGTTCTAGAAACTAAGTAAATATTTATATTTACTTTTACTAAACTATTAGTTGTTATCAACTAATCCTGCCCTATTGTGTTGCGCGCTTCCTCGAAAAATACAGTGTAAGCTTGTAACAGGATCAGTCCTGTTACATAAACCCTCGCCAATGGTCTGAATTAAACTTCTTTGCCTGGAGCCACCGGAACAGTTCCTCTTTCTTCCCAAATGCCGTCTCTTCTAGCTTCTGTGCCGCGTTCACATCTCTAGGCGTCACATTTTTAGCACTTGGATCAAAGTTGACGCTGTCTAGCGCAATCACCCCAAGCAGCATCGTCGACACTACCTTATATGCGCAATGCTGCTCTACGTTTTCCAATCGCTCCGCCACCAGTGTACACGTACTAGCGGCGAGAGCCTTTCCGTCCGCAAAAGCCACATCTCTCTTTCTAGCAGTTAAATGCTGGTCCATATCAACATGATGATCGAGAATCTCAACTACCTGTATATCTTGACGTTCCGGCACGTTCTTGTTACTGATGGCGTTATGATCCAGCAATGTAAGCTTCAGCCTGACGTTCAACGTCCATGGAAACTCATTCACAAACACAAGGGCGTCCGTGTCAATCTCGAGCCCACTCAACAAGGCAACGACGTCACGACGTAAGAAAAGTTCATTGCGAGGGATTGGTACAACCGGCACATGAAGTGTCTTGGCGTGCTGCTGCTTTTTTTCTGATCGTGCAGAAAGGCATAGGATAACGAACTGACGATAGAGTCAGCGTCCGCCGCTTCGTTGCCTAGAAACACGTGGATCTTAGAGGAAGGTACAGGTGAATGCATGAGGGTGGCCCGACATGAGCGATGAATATCGTTAAAGGCCGCAACGCCACCGCGACGTGTGGCGAGGTCGACGCGCCAGTTGAGAAAAGTCGACATTTATCGCAAAAGCGATGAGCCAATATGTCTAAACGTATGTTTTTAGAGAGCAAGTTCCATGTAGCCCACATTAAACTACTGTTCGTGCAAGGTGACCTCCTTCCTGTACCATATCCACTTTCCTCGCTTACGATTTTTCATGCTTGGCATTTTTCTTGCTCGATTATTCTAGCTCACCATGTCGACAAACACGTTGCCGTCGGAGGTCGAGTCAAGCAAAAGTCCCGCGGCTTTTCTGAGCGCTGCGGACCGCTTTCTATTGATCCTGACCATCCTTTTCTTCCTGTCCTTGACTACGATCTCTGGACGCATTCTGTGCCGGTACTATGTCGGTAAGCGGAAGTGTCTCTCTAGTACGACGTCCGTACCCTACCAGGAGGCTCCTGACGCCACGTCAGCAGCCAAAGCGCCCTATTCTTCTGCCCCCCAAAATTCCACAGCTCCTACAAACGTCGAGTCTGCTCTAATGGAAGAAGAGGGCGCGGAAGCAACATCGACTGGCTCGGAGATGCGACAACGGCTTTTCTTGTTATTGTTTGTAGCGTCTACCTTGCGTGTCGGCTCATTGGTGGCAAAGGTTGTGACGCTTGAAATCGTTACGTTTCTTCCGCCGACGTCAATATATTGCAGGCTCTTGGCGCTGTTCCTCTGGCTACCGTCCATGTTGTATGTTTCCATGTATGGACTTGTGCTGCTCTTTTGGGCGCAGCTGTGCTACGCTTGTTGGGGCAGGGCTCACCCATGGCCAAGACGAATCTTCTTTTTGTTTAATGTGATCCTGTATGTTGGGTTTGGGCTGCTCTTTGCTTTGACCAATACGGCATTAGCGCTATGGAGAGGCTGCGACTTGTTGCAAGGTGGCGTCTACTTTGTGGACGCCAAACTACGGAAAAGAGAGACGACGCCACTTTTTTCCATTTGCAGGATGGGGGAATTTCTCAAGCTCCACAACCCTTGATGCAAAATTAGACCAATCCGGTTGGGTGCATCGACGGGGTGTGCCCCTAGCAAAAGTGGGGTGTGCCCCTAGTCGGGGCCTTTTATTATTAGTAGCATATTCATCTCTATTGGTCGAAAGTCACGTGGGGGGTGCCCCTAGGGTGCGGGTAGGGCGACCCTAAAATTTATAGTCCTAGCGTTTAAAAACACATGCGAAATTAAGCTTGAGTGAGATTAAACATGTAGCATAGACCCACATGGGGTACCCGTACCCGTATCCGATCCATACCCACCCATACCCATGGATATTATAGGGGTATGGGTTTGATATGGCCGGTATGGGTTGGGTATGGGTTCATTTTGAATGTCGTCGATCTGGGTAGGTTCGGATTCAAAGTCAACAAAATGGGTATCCCGTATCCCGTATCCATAAAAATAGCCCGCAATCCGCATATTGTCTGTTTCACTCCCACTGTTACCGAGTCGCTTCTGCTTCGGCCTGCTCCAATGTCTTCCGTTACCAGCAAAGACATCTCTGCTCTGAAGACGAAGATCACCTCGTAACTACGGAAGGAAGTCAGCGTCAGTCTGTACTCCCTGACGAAGAACAAGACAGGGCGCTCTTCCGTCTGGCAGTCGTTCCCTTATGTCACCGTCAAGCAAACCGGCGAGACTTTGTCATCGGACGGCTACAGTTTCCTCGCGTGCAACAGTTGCTTAGGCATACACCTGTACAAGAAGGAAAACGGTACCGGCGCCCTGTCCAAGCATTTGTGCCCGCCGTCGGTGACCAACGAAGCAATCACGGCAGTCGAGACGCATCGCCCTCCTACCGTCAGCGAGGAGAAGCGCCTGACTGCATCGTTGGTCGACATGTGCGCAGTAGACATGCGCCCGTTTCACATGTCAATGGCAAGGGGTTCCGCGACTACACCCAGACAGTGCTGAACGTAGGCGTGAACTCGAAGGTGGGTTTGCGGAGTGAGGAACTTCTGCCGGTACCTTTGACCATCAGTCGCAACGTCGCAACACGAGCTGCCGCTGGACGCGCCACGCTGGCCGCCGACTTAAAAGTTCACCTGGCCAAAGGCGTGAATATTGCCACAACGACAGATATATGGACGGACGACATTAACAAGGCCTCCTTCCTGTCCGTCACTCTGCACCTAGTCGACAATGATTTCAAGTTGCACCATCGCACGTTGGCATGTTGCCCGTTTCCGTTCCCGCACACAGGTTCCGACGTGTTGGAGAAGTTCGAGGGCATTCTTCATTCGTTCGATGCCACGTATCCGTCTCTGGTGACGGTGGTGAGCGACCATGGATCCAACATGCACTCGGCTGATGGCATTCCGAGTGTGTATAAATGGGTACCATGTTGTGATCATATCATCGGCACGATCGTGACAACGTTAATCGACAAGAGGACCCGCCTTGTGGAAGGCAAGAAGACGGCGCCGTTTTACGAGTATTACGATGTGGCCCCGCCCTTGTTCGATATGATCGATGACATTAAGGCACTTGTGACTTATGTGAAGCAAGCGCACATTTAGGACCAGCTGGACAAGCAAGGCCTTGAAGCAGGATAACATGACCCGGTGGAATTCCGCCCTTACTTGCATGATGAGCGTCAATGATACGCTCGAGAAGCTGACCGGCATCCTGCGGGAACGGGGGCGCAACTTGGTCAATAAGGCCACCAAGATCGATCACGAACTTTTTCAAGAGTCCATCGCATTCCTGACTCCTTTTCAGGAAGCAACGTTGGCCTTGGAGGTGTTCAAAGAACCGACGATGCACCGTGTTCTATACTTCCGTCAGAACCTGCTTAGGCATTGTAAGGTTATCAGTGCTAACATAATCACCACTGATAGGAACGGTACGACGACGACTGTTCAGCAGAAAGATTCAGACACGATCGCCGCGTTAAAGCCGACATTCACGAAGCTCATCCAGGAAAAGTTCGCGATCACGAAAATGCATGTCGTCGCCGCCCTTCTCAATCCGAAAGCCAAGCACCGACTCGAGAAGTTCGGTGTTAGCATCCATGACATCGAGACGGGCAAGGAGGAGCTCGAGCAGATGGTGCAAGACTCCGTTCTTCCGTTCGGCGACGAAGACGTCGATGACGAAGAGCATCCCGCCAAGAGACGCAAGCGTTCTGTATCATAGATGCGGCGCCTTGCCGAGAACAGTTCGGATGACGATACCGACGGCGGTAACGAGGGCCCCGACGACTGCGGCCTGCTCCGTGAGTATACGATCAAGACCGAGCTCGCGTCGTACTGGCGGCACAAGTGCAACGAGGACGAGAGCAGTATCATCAGCAAGCACGGCCTGTTGCTCTCGTGGAACATGCATCAAAGGGAGTTCCCCAACCTCGCCCGTGTTGTCTGTTCTGGCGTCAAGCGCTAAATCAGAATGCAACTTTTCTGATGCAGGCAATACGGTGACCAAGAAGCGTAACCGCCTCGATCCACACAAGCTGGACGATCTGATATTCCTGCGGTCTATGTTGCTGTTCTCGGTGTAATTCGGGTGTTGGGCCAAAAATAAACGGGTATGGGCTGGGTACGACTTCGAAAGCGAATGGGTATGGGTAGGGTCTGATTTGACGATTTTGGCTAAATGCTGGGGTATGGGTCGGGTTCGGACCTATTTATTAAGGCAAATGTTATTCACTGCAATGTAGGTTTTGTGGCTCTGGAAGGGTGACCATATTTAACGTGTTTAAGTACTGTATACCTACTACTATATTACAATGTAGGAGAGAAAAAAATAATCACAGATTCGGGCATTGAATATTCTTCAAAAGAGACGAAACACACAATACAAAGACCTCTGCTAAATCTTGCGACGCTTTTTAGCATCATGCTTTAAAATCTTCTTGAGCATACGGCTTTTCTGAGACTGCACCTGGCGTACCGATGCGAGTACCTTTGATTGCACAAGGTTGCTCTTTTTTATCATCATAAAATGTTTCAGGCGTTTCTTCTCCGTGTTGGTAGTACCACCACCTGAGCGTTTGTGCTTGTAATCTTGACGACCTTGCAAAACAATACGAAGTCTTTCCTCCTGAGTCATACGCTTCTTCTTTGAGTATCCCTCGAGATCGGTTGGGTTTACCTTCGTTACGTCTCCATTTACCTTTTCAGCAATTTCCTCTGCCTTACGCTTGCTTCGCGATTTCGGGTCCTTCAAAGCCGCATCACGTTCTTTTTTAAGCATTTCGATGCGCTTGAAATCGAGGGAAGTTAAAATGCGACGAGCGTCTAGTCGATCCTTTTGCTGAATCAACGGCTCCTCATCACTTTCCTCCTTATCATGTTTCATATCGGTTTCTAATGCATCTCTGCCTTCTTCATCGGATGAAAGGTCGACCCACTCATCGTCCTTACTCGACTTTGAAGACGAAATCTCCCATCCATCTCTGTTGTCTTCGTTGTCGAAGCGTCCAACCGCTTCAGCCTCTGCCAGCAAGTCAGCACCGTCTACGCCTTCACTCACTACCAGTTCACCAAAGCGACGTGGTTTGACCGTGTCGTTATAATATTTGCCGCGGTCTTTTCGTTTAAGCAAAATCGGATGAATATTCCGGATGAGATTAAGTACTCCACGAGCGGCCATAACGGTAGTTTTGTCACGAGCGCGGTTGTACTGAATCAAATCGTTCACAAGCACATCCATCCCTTCGCATTCTAGTAATAGTGGTATGCGACGAAAGAGCTCACGCAAAGAATTCATACCCACAGCAATCACTTCGGATGAACAGCGCTCGGTGACGAAGTTGTGCGCAATACTCTTGACAACTGGTAAGAGTTCTTCAGGTGGGATTTCGTCATGACATGATTGTACTAGATACGCCAGAATAGCCGTAACACTCTGCTGGTGTGACTGCAGATAGCGTTGTACCAGTGGGTAGAACGGAAGCACAATAAGTTTATGAAATCCAATTACACGGCCAATGAAGTTCATCATGAGCAGTTTAACTTCAAATTGCTCTGTGCAGCTCTTGAGAAGCTTCATCTGGCGTTCGACAACACCCTGTGGGTCATTCATCAGCTCTATCGCCGGAAACGTAGGCTTAAAGTCAAGTTCGCGGTTGCGAGCTCTCTTATTTTTAGATAAGGCGTGCAGCGTGTCACGCTGGCGCTTTTTCGTCTTCTTCGAGTGCGCATGGAAGTTTACAGTCACAAGCGCTTTTTTCTCTTTCTTTTGCTGTTCTTCATCCTCTAGAATATCTTCGTCAATTCCCAGAAAAAAACGCAGCGCCATGACCATCAGTTTCGTGTTCTTGCTTGTGCATGCGCTGGTGATAACATTCACGCTACGTTGATCGTGCCAGATCTTGCGCTTAAATAATTCTACTAGTACTTGCAACGACTTGGTAGCGGCGTGACTATTTTCGTCCTGAAGCATCTCGAACAAAAAATTTTGCAAAGCCTTGTTCACTTTTAAATTGCGCGACGTAGCGTTGAGCTGGCAAATACTCGATACAATGTGCTTATACAAGCTTTCGCGCAGTCGTTTGTCTGGGCAGCGGAAAAGTTCGAAGAAAAGCTTCAATATCGTTATGACATCTACAAGACCGCGATTGCGCATGAGCATGAGACTCTGCACCAGCGTCTTGCGGAGCTCTGGAACCAGAACCAGGTAATTATCACGCAACAAACCCATAATCTTCTGAGGGAAGGTCGCCATCTCCATCGGGTAGCATTTGGCAACATGACTCAGAAAACTCACGAGCGCACCAAAATGCGCAGACTCTTTTGTGGGCTGAAGCAGGAAAAGCTGGAATTCGCTCTCGAAGTGGCGTTGCTGCATGAGGAACTCATTGCGGTAGCCCAATGGGTCGCGCTTTACCATATTTTGCAGTTGAGGAAGCTTGCCGAGCACATCAGGTCTCGAAGCGTTGACTGCTTCCATTACTCGGTGAAACTAATGAGAATTTCGACCTCCACCCATTCGTCCAGCGTCATTACCTCGACATTGTGACATAAACTAAATGTGGATAAAGATGAGCCAAGGCAAAAAACGGCAACAGCACGAGGCGTTGTTCCATTTGAGTGAGCCGCGCCATGACGTCTGCGTTCGCGTTGTACAAGACACGACCAAAGTGGACGGACTAGGAGGTGAAGTGTGGCCCGGTGCTCTCGTTCTATGTGAGCTCCTCGATGCGCGCAGCGAGGAGGTCGTGATTGGACGCGATGTGATTGAATTAGGTGCTGGTTGTGGACTCTGTGGGCTCGTGGCTGCCGCACTTGGCGCCAAGACACTAGTCTTGACGGACGAATTTCCCGACTTGCTCGCCACAAATATTGCACGGAATTGTCACCTTTGGTCTGAAGTTGAAAATGATGATCGTTTGTCGATTGCTTCGTGTGGGGAGCTCAAATGGGGTGTTGCGGAGTCTATTGCACCATACGCCCACAGTTTTGACACTATACTAGGCAGTGAAATAACGCAACTAGGGCGAGATCTTCATGCACCGTTGCTTAAGACAATCGGTTCTATTCTTCGTCCTAATGCTAATTCGTTGGCGCTGATTTCGATGGATGTGTGCCGAGCAGTTTGTGAAGGAAGATGTGACGTGACTAATTGTATAGCCTCGCACTTCGTAGCCGCAGCTGAGATAACAGGTTTTAAGGTACATAAACATCCTTCTGTTCAACTGGCTTACCGTGAGACCGTCATCACGTTGGTCGGCGCATTAGGTCGACCGCTACACGTCGACGTCGACGACTGGAGCACTGTCTTCGAGCTGCGTCTTGCTCATGTAACTCAATAATAATACAAAGAAACCATTTACAATTGACAGTACTTCCTGTGTTTTACAAGATTTTGAGCTTTTGAGAGAGTCCTGCGGTCACACGGCCCCTGCTCAGGTCACACCCCATCCCTTTTATGGGAGGGGTGTGTAGGCTCTCCCTATATATGTTTCTAAAATATGGGCAATGTTATTTCCACTCCCCAAATAAACCAAGCACTCTTCCGCGAAGAAGCTCCGGATTTGACATCGTAGCTATTGAAAGGACGCGTAATTGCTGTAACACTACGCGTCGGACGAAACGGATTACTGCGACTTTTCGATGAAAACATTGTGGGCAGTAATTAATTTAGGGTCGCCCTACCAGCACCCCCCCCCCTCTCGCCCTACGGGCACACCCCATGTGACTTTCGACCAATAGGAAATTGACTTTTGTAAAATGTACATTGTGAATGGATATTATCTGTCAGTTTTTGGGGTCAAATTTGTGCGTTGATTTACCGATTAGATTTCCCAATCCACTACAGCGTAGCGTAAACAGCTTGTTCACTATCATGCGTAGCTGGAGACGCTAGCCTTTGTTGTGATTGGTGCCTCCATGCAGAAAGTAGCACACAACGCATCGGGAAAGTACAAGGAAGGCAAATTCATTCTCGAGTTAGCCAAGACAGATAAGCCGTCTTAAGCTGAGCGGGCTTATGACAAGATGGATGAGAGGAACTAACGCAACTGCGTGACAAATAGCAAGTACAATCACGCATTTGTCTTTACCACAAATCTCCTCACTGTGCGTGTAGAAAACCCCTATACTCTATTGTTTATCTACCCGTTTGGCTTTAGAAGCTCCAACTACAGCGGCAGACAATACAAAACGCGGGATCTCCATCTTCTTGACGTCACCGACCTTGCCACCTCCTCTCATCTCCAAGCTCAGACGCCATTGGCAGGATTCGCTAAGCAAAAGCTGTATCTTTCACGTCATCTTCAGCCAAAGCGTCTTCTTTTACTGGTTCGAATGTCTTTGTAAGATACGATTACATTATGACCCTCAACAACCGCTTCTTTTCGTCCCAGAACCACAAAACGGCTTGGCTTCGTCGACTGCACCCTTTCTCTATAGGGATGAGAGCTGGTAACGGGTTACGTTGTAGTCCTCATCTTGCGATGGCGCCTTCTCTGAAACATTCTTCATTGACTGCTTCGTCATCGCTTCATGGTGGGGCGGCTGACCAAAGTTTTGACGCTTGATCAGGCGTTACCAGGGCGCCCGGAATGCCGACTAACGAAGGGGGTCCTCCGGTTGTCTCTTGACTGCTTGTGTTCCTGCTCACCTTGTGTACCCGACGGCTTGGGCGTGGGTCGCTCTCCAGGTGGCGGGTATGGCACGCTGCAATTCCTTGTTGCACGATTGAGTTGACTTGTGATGAAGCGACTGCTGCGATCAGGCTTGATCAGGCGCAATCAAGCTTGAATCAGGCGTGATCAGGTTTGATCAGCAGTGATCAGGCTTGATCAGGCTTTATCAGGTGCTAAAAAACGTTGATCAGCTGTGATCAGACTTGATCAGGCTTGATCAGGTGCTAAAAGTCGTTGATCAGCTGTGATCAGACTTGATCAGGCTTGATCATGTGCTAAAAGGCGATGATCAGGTCCGCCGGCCTTTTATCAGGGGATGATCAGAGTCGGTGATCAATGTAGTCGATTTTGTACAAGTGTCGGAAAGCGGACTTTTTAATTAGGCAAAAATAGGGCCTAATGTTGGACATTTTATTAGACCCATAGGGGGCCTAATATTATGACTAATATTAGGACCTAAATTAGGGGCCTGATAGTGGACGCAGATAGTGAATATAATAGTACATAAGTAGGTACCGCCATGTGTACCACGGTGGGTATAGTAGTACGTACCACCGTGGTGTACATAGACAGGATATAGAAGGGACACGGAAGATGTGCGGATTACCTACAGGTACGCGGCGAACACCAGAGAACAAACAAGGAACAAGCGGAGAAATCAGGTCGACTGATGGACGGAAGGCGTTTCGAATGGACGATGCGGATTGGTTGAAAGTAGGAACAGGTTAGATTTAAGGGTTTAATTGATAATAAAGTTCTCCTTTTGCGTACGATTGAGCAGATCGTTTTAGGGACGGCACCTTTGCGCCTCCCTCACTAGTATATACCTCTACGTTCCGGGCGGGAGCACTTAGTGCATTTTTGGCCCACCGGCAGACGTAGAGTGTTGGGAGCTCACTCCACAACTCCGCCCGCAGTTTCTGCGGTTCTTCGTGTAAAGGTTTTTGGTTTTGGGAACGTGATCGAGCAGTGCTCGCACCTCTTCCCCGTGAAATTAACGTTTGGCCCCTAGAGTTCGGCTGCTTTAAGCGCCCCACGGGAACTCTAGATGAATTTATATATAAATACCTATTCCTCGTATAGTCTAGGCTGGGAGCGCATTGATTTGGGCGTTCCTTGGCTGTTTGACGGCTTAGAGGCTCCGCGATTAGGCAGTGAAGACTTCCGCTGCCTGATCAATTACCCCCCCCCTACCGATCAACACCTGATCGACACTTTTTGCAAATCGTGATCGTGATCGCTGATCGCAAATCGCGCCAACTGCCACTTGAACGACTTCCGGTGCTTGATCAAGTCTGATCAAGGTATATTACGACTGGGCAGCAGCTTTTAGCCCCTGATCGAGCCTTTCAGTACCTGATCGCACTTGCGATCAAGACAGAATATTGTTGATCGACGGTTATTAACGTCAGCCAAAGCCTGATCGCGCCTGATCACGACCGATTGGCTTCGTTTCAGCGCCTGATCGCATCGGACTGCCGCCTGATCGCACTTGCGATCAAGACGGAATACTGCTGATCGTCGGTTATTAGCATCAGCCCAAACTTGATCAAGCCTGATCACGGTTAATTGACGTGGTTTAAGCACCTGATCGCACGTAATCAAGCCTGATCGCATAGGTTGTATCGTCACAAGTTAGTTAATTCAATCTTGCACCAAGAAATCGCTGTGCGCTGTCCCCGCCACCTGAGGAGCGACCCACGCCTAGCCGTCGGGTACACAAGGTGAACAAGAACACAATCAGTCGAAGACATCCGGAGGACCCCCTTCGTTAGTCGGCAGTCTGGGCGCCGTGGTACCGCCTGATCAAGTCTCAAAAACTTCGATCAGCCGCTCCACCACAATGGTGCGCGTGCCCGGATCTTTGGGCGACGCGGGGTATCACCGCGATTCTACGCAAGATAGCGCGGATGTGAAAGTGAAAACGGAAGCTGAAGCAGAGGTGAAAATCAAGGTGGAAAAGGAGGAGGTGGTTGTGACGACGGAAGGCAGTTCGCCGTCGTCATGCCTGAAGAAGAAAGGAAATGCCGATCATCAGGACCTGGGGAGGAATCCAGATGACGTAAAGGAGGAGAAGCCTCAACCACCTCCCGAGGCTCCTTCGGGAGCCCATGCGGATCATAACGCAAGTTATGATCCGCCAAAAATATGTGCATATAATGATCCAGATTGGAATCCGATGGAGAAGTATTACAAGACCGACCAACCGAAGATGTTGATCAAAGCGCCTGGGTCGGAGAGCGATGAAAGCCGATCAAGTACGCCGCCAACGGAAGCCGATCTGGTAAAGACGTTTTACCAAAAGATTTACCGAGAGCACCTGGAAGATTACCTGATGACGAACTCGATCATGAGCCTGCTCGGGGTCACGATCAGCGGGAAGCTGAGTAGACCGGTCAACCAGCCAATCACGAAGGGAAAGGATAAGCTAACGATTGTGCTAAGGCTAATACGCCTGATCAAGCAGGCTGGTCTGATAACAGGCGCCTACGATGCCGAGGAAGTATTCGATCAGGACTCCAAAGATCTGGCAGAGGCCACCCAGCTGTTGTATTCCCTGTTGATACCCATCCATCGTGGGCGAAGCAGACGATAAAAATTTCCCCAGTTCACCACCACAATCCCCGTTGAAGATTGAGGCAAGTCCGTCAATCAACGTAGAGGGACATTCGGGGTCATCGTGCTACGAATCTGCCCCTTCAGAGGGTGACGATCAGTGAATTGAGTCAAGTAGCGCTGGGAGTATGGAGCCCAAGATAACCAGAATGGAAATTTGCCAAAATGACAACTCTAAATTGCCGGTTGTCAAGACGGAACCTCAGTCGATCAAGACAGAAAACGATCAAGGGACACAGTGGCAGATGTTTTTTGACAAAGCCATGAAGAAGTTTCTAGCTGAAGAGAGCAGTAAGTGGGCACCTGGGGCCGTTGGCGCCAAAATCCACCAGCCAAATCAAGGAAGATCTGCGTCGATCAAGGATGTCGATATGGAGTCCGTACACTCGTTGCGTGGTCAGCAGTCGAAACCAGATAGGTCGACGACGGTAAAAGATGTGGATATGGAATCCGTGCACTCGTTTCACGATCAACGGTCTCAAATTGACTACGTCGACCCTGATGAACCGATCACACTGCCACGGAGAGCCACAGTGGCATCCGCGTATACTGGGACACCTGATCAGCAGCCATTTGCCAGAATTCGGATGTCTGCGATCAGCGATTTGAAAGAATTTTCGGGAAAAGAAGGGGATGACGATCAAGCGAGGAGCTGTATCAGTCGTCTCAAATCAGCATTCATGCGCGATCAAGCTTCTGATCCTGAGAAGTGTCTAATTCTGGGCGATTTACTGAATGGACCAGCGCGCAACTGGCATCGACAGTTGAGTAGAACCACCCGATCAAGTTGGAAAAGTCTCGTGGATGAATTCGAAGTACAATACTGTGGAACTGGTCAATCGGTATCCCGCCAGTATTATTATATGAAGCAGCGATCAGACGAAAGTACTATCGAATATTTGCACCGACTGAATGTGGCGGGACTGCGAGCTAAGTTACCGATCAGAGATGGACCGCCCGAAAGTCTGCGCGAACTTGTTCAACATTTTCTGGACACTCTGGCCAATCGCGAACTCGCCGATCAGCTGGCTCTCCTACGCTTGGATCGTGCTTCGGACCTGGAAGAAACGTTGCGGGCATACGCACGCAACAAGTGGTATCAGCCAACAGCGGCAGTAGGCACCAGCAGATTCCGCCCAAAATCCGGCGACGATCGAGCACCGGCCGCGACGCGAAAGCCTAGGGGCGTACGTGCGATCAAGGCAACGTCTGGGAGCAAATAATCAAGTGCTGATGATAGTGGAAGTGATGGCGATCAGCGCCGCTATATGATTGCCACTATGCGCGATCAACCAGGGGCACACGATCATCCTGGCGAGTCACGATCAGGCAAACGAAGCGACTCCAACGCAGTCGATCAAGGGGCGATAAAGAAGTGCAGTCATTGTGGATCGATCAGACACGACAACTTACGTTGCTGGAAGCGCCTGACTTGCCTGAAGTGTGGCAAGAAAGGACACCCCACCGATCAATGCCTGTACGTCTGCCGAGCATGCGGCGATATTCAAGATGCGGGGAAGTGCCCTATGGAAGAATTTTACAACCTCATCCGCCAGTGATATAACCCTACCAAGCATGTAGGACTGTTGCCCAAGGAAGCCGAAGATTTGTTAAGCTAGGACGCTCGCCAGGTTGGAATCTGGTACAAGACGAGCGTTCTAGTTTGTGTATTTTTGCATTTGTGGATAAGCAGGCTGGTCGAGTAGCAACATGAGATAAGGAAAAACGCGATCAGCTTGATTTAACACGTTTGGCTAATTTCCATGTTGATGAGTTTTCTCGATCACCTGTGATCATGGAAGTCGAATTACTTCCAGGCGAATCACGTGTATATTGGAAATATCACTCGCCAAAGAAATGGTTCAAGCAATCCAAGGCGAGTGGAAAAATCAATAACGAGCGAGCTATGATATTATTTGATTCTGGTGCCGAAGTGTCGATCATCGACTCAACCTTTGCTCGTAAGGTGGGTTGTTGGATTGACACGAGTCAAACACAAGAATGCGTCGGCATTGGAGAAAGTGCATACCAGACAGAAGGACGTGCAAAAATCAAGATCACGCTAGCGGGCTCATTTGTTTATTATTTACAGGCATGGGTGGGCAAACTTGTTGGTCAAGATGCCATATTGGGTATGTATTTCATGATACCAGCTGGTGTTCGATTAGATATCGCTCATGGCGCACTAAGTTTACCTGACGAAGTGATCATCCCACTGGAGGGACGTCGACAGTTGTATGGGTCGAGCGGTAATTATATGAAGTTCGATCATTATGAACAGATCCCAGTAGGTCGATCAGCCGAAGTACGAATTTACGATCAGCGATCTCGCAAGTTGTGGATTACTCGTGGAAGAGATTGGGTCCCCACTATCACTAGAGGCGCGGGCAATTTGAGGTATTTACGTGTTGCGAACATCGTCGATCACCCCATCATTGTTCAAGAAGAGACTATTTTAGGTATTTGGATGAACAAAGATGATGTACCCCGCCGCCCCGGATTTGTTTCGATCGGGTCCAACCGTTACAAAGAGTGGCAAAATCTGGCATATGAAGCCTCCACCGATCTAGTATCTGACGATCAAGAAAGTGTCGATCAGGGTCCATTAGTCGATAAGAAGGAGTATCCAACTCCTCGAAGTATCCTAGTACGTCCCACGGACACGATCGTCGCATATGTAGCGTTGGTAACCGAAGGGGCGCAAAAGGTGCAAGGGGTGCAAGAGCGGTGTGATCAGGGGCCGGAAGTGAAAGGTCCGACCCTCAATCATGTAGTTGAACAGCCCGTTTCAAGCGATACACCTACTCAAGATGCGTGTAATCACCCTGTCTCAGTTAGCCCCAGCGAATTCGACGTGACACCTATTGACGATCAGGTTTGTTATCACGAAGGTGTAGATTTGTATGTGGAAGAATTGGAGAAGCAGCTTTCTACGTTACCTGAAGTGTCTGCAAGCACCGAAGAAATAACCAAAGACGATTTGCTAGTCGGAGATCCCACAGTCAACACAGTGAAGTAGATAGATCAACTTCGCGAACTAATTTGGGCGAAAAAACATCTGTTGATCGGGAAGGGAAACGCGCTACCCCCCCCCCCCCCGCTGAACGAGGAGTTGTTTGTGATATCGATGTGGGTAATGCGCGCCCGATCGCCCAAAAGTGCCGGAAAGTGGCCCCACAGTTTCGCGAGAAGTTGTCGGCCCTGATCAAGGGGTTGCTAGCAACTAAGATCATTCAGCCGTCAACGTCACCCTGGGCATCGCCTATAGTGATCATCGTGAAAAAGAATGGGGTCGATATACGTCTATGCATTGATTATCGCGCGGTGAATCAACTCACGCGTTTGATGGTGTACCCAATGCCTCTAATCGCCGATCTACTCGAAGACTTGGATAAGGCGTTGTGGTTTTGCTCTTTGGATATGGCGAGCGGTTTCTGGGTCGTGTCTATGACCGATCGGGAACGTCAAATTTCGGCGTTTGTCACTCCATTTGGATTGTTTGACTGGAATAGGATACCCTTTGGCCTCAAGAATGCTCCGCAAATTTATCAGCGGTTGATCGACAAAAAATGCACTATATGGATATCTTAGGGTCAAAGACGGTGCAGATGAATCAGCTGATGTATTTACAGCAGGAGAACCCGACCAAACGCCGGGCCCGTCTGTGCTGCAACGGCGATCATATATCGATGATATATTAATCCCTGCACCTACTTGGTCCACCCTATGCGATAAGGTGCGGCACTTGCTGGAAAAGTGCGATCAATGGAATTTGTCGATCAGCGTGGCTAAATCGTACTGGGGGCGAAGCGAAGTGCCCTATTTAGGACATCACGTCTCTTGCCGCGGGTTAGAAACAAATCCAAAGAACCTGGACGATCTGATCAATTTGCCTTTCCCTGGCACCTTACGTGCTATGCAATCGTTCTTGGGAAGCCTAAATTACTATCGTCGATTTATTGAAATTTTCGCAATCTATGCCGCCGTGCTTTACGAATTGAGGGAGATAGACTATCAAGAGTTGAAGAAACGATCACATAGTGAGGCGGAATCAAATAACGAGGATGATCGACTAATTAGAGCAAAAGTGGCATTCAGCATGCTAAAGGCGAAGATTGCATCAGCTCCAACCCTGCGACACTTTTACCAGGACAAGACGCCGGTGATCGTGGTTTACGCTAGCAAATGGGCAGTATCTGCCGCTCTAGTACAAGAATAAGATCAAGTGTATCATCCCGTTGCATTCGCTAGCCGAACGTTGAAAAGCGGTGAGCTGAATTACAGCCCCGTCGAAAAGGAAGTTCTGGTGCTTTTACGAATTTTGGATGTTTATTTCACGATGCTGGTCGGAAAGACGATCACCGTTTTATCACGTCTATCTACATTGAAGTGGTTACTAACATCCAATGGGTTGGACGGACGATTAGGTAGATGGGCTGCGATCCTATCACAGTGGGACCTCGAGATCAAGAAATGTGTGCATGGAGAAGAGGAGGTGCTAGGGGCGTTAGCCGCAAGCATCACCCGTCGCAACGAAATTGATGAAGCGTTGATCGCGATCGCACCGAAAAAGCAACCGCGGCAGATGATCGAAGTAACACCTCCCACGGTTAGAAAAGGTGAAGAACTTTACGTGATCAATGTTGACGGATCGGCAAGTGTCAAGCGACGTGTGGGTGCATTTGGTGCCATTGTGTGGAAGTTACCGGAATGGAAGATTATGATCGCGATCGCCGATCATGCACAGGATATCACGGTGAATGAAGCAGAATACCACGGGTTGCTTTTAAGTGTGGATTTGTTGTCACGATATCCCAAAGGAAGGGTGGTCGTGTGTGGGGACTCTAATTTGGTGATCCGGCAAATGCGAGGAGAAATGGAAAGCAAAGCTCCGCGATTGCAAGTGCTACAACAGCGTGCATTTAACCTCCTATGCTAGTGGAGTGATCACGATTTGGTACATGTCAAGAGAGAGTGGAATAGGAGTGCAGATCACATTACCACCATGGCTATGCAGGGTGGAACAAGATTTGAGATCGAAGATGAGAAACAGCTGGAAGGATTAGTTGATCTCAACCGTCTACCCGAAGTAATCACATGGAACGAATATCAATCCGCCCCGCAAGTGCTAGTGACGACCCGATCACGTAACCACCGGCAACCACGACCGTCAACGTGGACCGATGTACCAGTAGCCTGAATAAGAATGGAGAGGGTGAAAAAGGCACAGGATGAAGAGAAATGGATCCACGATTTGCGGTGTTATCTGTACGGTGACGTTATCCAATTGAGCGCAGACGAGGTGAAGGAGTGTGCGAAAATTGCCGACAACTATGATGTTGACAAAGAAGGATTACTGATTTACTGTGGAAATGCGGCCAAAAGGAAAACCGGGGATGATCAGGATGATCAAGATGATCGCCGATCGTCAATTAAGCTGGTAATACCCGAGACCTTGCACGCAGATGTCCTCCACCACTATCACGTGAGTTTGGAAGGAGGACACCAAGGCATAGGGCGAACCTATCAACGGATCAGACGGTACTTCCATTGGCGGGGTCTATTCCGCAGCGTGCAAAGATTGGTTGGACAATGTGTGGATTGCGAAACGGGTAAGGGCCAGCCTACGATCAAGGGAATGTCGCCGGGGAATATCGAGGACACGTACCCGTTCCAAGTGATTGCCATGGATCACATACCGTCACTGCCTCGATCAACTGATGGGCATACGGAACTACTGATTTGGGTTGATATGTTCACGGGTATGGTGATCGCGAAAGCTGGATCATCTCGCACAGCGCAGAAAGTCGCGGAAAATTACGAAGAGTGCGTGTTCCGACGATTTGGTGCAAGTGAGGTGATCAGGCACGACCGAGAGCCTGGCTTTATGTCGGAAGTATTTCGTGCGCTTAACAAGATCGTGGGACAACGGCAGATGCCACTATGGCGTATCGTCCGCAGGCAAATGGCAAGGCAGAAAGAACGGTGCAGACGATTACGAGGGCCATCAAGATGTATGTGTCAGATGTCGGCCAGAAGGATTGGAGTGCATACGCAGAGCGACTGGTTTTTGCGTTGAATTCAACCCCTGATCGCATTCGTGTAGAAACGCCCTTTTACTTGGCGTATGGGTGGGATCCACGACCATCGCTGGAATCGACATTGCAAGTAGGTGGAATTCGACGCAAGGACCGTGATGCTCGCCGATGGAGGTACAAGTTGCAGAAAGATTATCGCCTCGTCGTGATCAGGTGAACGTTCGATTACACCAAGCGATGGCTGATCGAGCTGAAAAGCACAACGATCAGGTGACGCCACACAAGATCGAGGCTGGATCAAGGGTCTGTCTATACCTTGATCGCGTTAAAGAAGGGTATGCAAAGAAACTGGCGCACATGTGGCATGGACCCTTCAGGGTCGATGAGGTGATCGGTGATCATGCAGCAAGATTGGTTACAGCTGGCACGGACTATCGCATGTTCCCCGTGGTGCACCTATACAAGTTAAAATTGGTTAAGGAGTTTCCAGATCGCCGTTTTAACAGCTGGGATTGAAGAGCGGTTCGACTTTGACGAAGCTTTGCTACCCGAGGACAGCTGGGAAAGGACGCTAGATCCAGACGAATTTGAAGTTGATCGCGTCACTGATGTTCGATCTGGTCGAAAGACTAGATATGGAAGGACGTTGCGTGAGTATCAAGTCTACTGGAAGGGTCATACCGAGTCGTCATGGGTAGACGAGGCGGACTTGAACTGTGATGCCCTGATCAAGGACTTTGAGAGAAGGTTGATCAACCGACATCGGTTTGATGTAATGAAAGTGGATGAAGAGTCCCACTAATGTGTTATCAGCTGATTGATCAGGGAAATCGTGATCGACGAAGCTCCCAATGGATGACGAAGTGATGATTGACTGGAAATGGTGTTATAGCGATGGATATTGTGAATTAAGGTGATGGAGTAACAGCAGATGAACTGACAGAAGACCGATTTATATGCAGCATGAAAAAGTGACGAGGAAACAGCTGGAAGTGGTATGATCAAGAGTGTTTATTGATTGAAGAGAAATGATCAGCCGACTACGTGGAGGCTTGGGTGGAGATGAAGATCTTGAATGTTGCTGCGGCGCTTAGGCGAAGAAGCCACGCGGCTGATCGTGCCGTCTGGAGAATCATCTTGGACGGCAGACGATGTAGCCTTATCGGCACTTGTAAACGCAATCTCGGCAGCTGGGACGCTCTGCATCTGGAGTGACAGGCCCGCCAAATGCGTTTGAAGGCCAGAGTGGTATTTCGCAATCGCTCGATCTCAACTTGTGCCTTCTGCAGCTGATCACGTAATGTATCGCGATCAGCGGAGACTTGATCGAGTTGACACTGAGTGACGGCAAGTTCACCCCCCAGCTTGGCATTGAGCTACGATACCCCCTCGACACGATCAGCTATCTCTTGTGCCTGGGCCGCAACGGCAGCAAGGTCGTCCAACTGCAAGCGGTATGACTTGTTCTCCTTCCGGAGGCGATCACGTTTTTCTTGGTATCTCTCGGCTTTCGCGTTAAGTTTCAACGCTTTCGTGACCAAGTGGCTGTTCCTGGAGACGGCCTGATCATGCTCGGATTGAAGCTCGTCCAAGCGCTGTCGAAGCTGGGACAGTTCAGCTTCTTGATCAGCGACTGTATCTTCCAATACTGCTCGCGAGTAGCGCTCCTTGTCAAGGCTGTTCTCCAGATCACGGATCTTGATGCGCTGGTTCTCCAAGGAGTTTTC
>CM047581.1:462257-524104 GCA_026184515.1 Peronosclerospora sorghi | reverse complement strand
ACGAGGAGTTGTTTGTGATATCGATGTGGGTAATGCGCGCCCGATCGCCCAAAAGTGCCGGAAAGTGGCCCCACAGTTTCGCGAGAAGTTGTCGGCCCTGATCAAGGGGTTGCTAGCAACTAAGATCATTCAGCCGTCAACGTCACCCTGGGCATCGCCTATAGTGATCATCGTGAAAAAGAATGGGGTCGATATACGTCTATGCATTGATTATCGCGCGGTGAATCAACTCACGCGTTTGATGGTGTACCCAATGCCTCTAATCGCCGATCTACTCGAAGACTTGGATAAGGCGTTGTGGTTTTGCTCTTTGGATATGGCGAGCGGTTTCTGGGTCGTGTCTATGACCGATCGGGAACGTCAAATTTCGGCGTTTGTCACTCCATTTGGATTGTTTGACTGGAATAGGATACCCTTTGGCCTCAAGAATGCTCCGCAAATTTATCAGCGGTTGATCGACAAAAAATGCACTATATGGATATCTTAGGGTCAAAGACGGTGCAGATGAATCAGCTGATGTATTTACAGCAGGAGAACCCGACCAAACGCCGGGCCCGTCTGTGCTGCAACGGCGATCATATATCGATGATATATTAATCCCTGCACCTACTTGGTCCACCCTATGCAATAAGGTGCGGCACTTGCTGGAAAAGTGCGATCAATGGAATTTGTCGATCAGCGTGGCTAAATCGTACTGGGGGCGAAGCGAAGTGCCCTATTTAGGACATCACGTCTCTTGCCGCGGGTTAGAAACAAATCCAAAGAACCTGGACGATCTGATCAATTTGTCTTTCCCTGGCACCTTACGTGCTATGCAATCGTTCTTGGGAAGCCTAAATTACTATCGTCGATTTATTGAAATTTTCGCAATCTATGCCGCCGTGCTTTACGAATTGAGGGAGATAGACTATCAAGAGTTGAAGAAACGATCACATAGTGAGGCGGAATCAAATAACGAGGATGATCGACTAATTAGAGCAAAAGTGGCATTCAGCATGCTAAAGGCGAAGATTGCATCAGCTCCAACCCTGCGACACTTTTACCAGGACAAGACGCCGGTGATCGTGGTTTACGCTAGCAAATGGGCAGTATCTGCCGCTCTAGTACAAGAATAAGATCAAGTGTATCATCCCGTTGCATTCGCTAGCCGAACGTTGAAAAGCGGTGAGCTGAATTACAGCCCCGTCGAAAAGGAAGTTCTGGTGCTTTTACGAATTTTGGATGTTTATTTCACGATGCTGGTCGGAAAGACGATCACCGTTTTATCACGTCTATCTACATTGAAGTGGTTACTAACATCCAATGGGTTGGACGGACGATTAGGTAGATGGGCTGCGATCCTATCACAGTGGGACCTCGAGATCAAGAAATGTGTGCATGGAGAAGAGGAGGTGCTAGGGGCGTTAGCCGCAAGCATCACCCGTCGCAACGAAATTGATGAAGCGTTGATCGCGATCGCACCGAAAAAGCAACCGCGGCAGATGATCGAAGTAACACCTCCCACGGTTAGAAAAGGTGAAGAACTTTACGTGATCAATGTTGACGGATCGGCAAGTGTCAAGCGACGTGTGGGTGCATTTGGTGCCATTGTGTGGAAGTTACCGGAATGGAAGATTATGATCGCGATCGCCGATCATGCACAGGATATCACGGTGAATGAAGCAGAATACCACGGGTTGCTTTTAAGTGTGGATTTGTTGTCACGATATCCCAAAGGAAGGGTGGTCGTGTGTGGGGACTCTAATTTGGTGATCCGGCAAATGCGAGGAGAAATGGAAAGCAAAGCTCCGCGATTGCAAGTGCTACAACAGCGTGCATTTAACCTCCTATGCTAGTGGAGTGATCACGATTTGGTACATGTCAAGAGAGAGTGGAATAGGAGTGCAGATCACATTACCACCATGGCTATGCAGGGTGGAACAAGATTTGAGATCGAAGATGAGAAACAGCTGGAAGGATTAGTTGATCTCAACCGTCTACCCGAAGTAATCACATGGAACGAATATCAATCCGCCCCGCAAGTGCTAGTGACGACCCGATCACGTAACCACCGGCAACCACGACCGTCAACGTGGACCGATGTACCAGTAGCCTGAATAAGAATGGAGAGGGTGAAAAAGGCACAGGATGAAGAGAAATGGATCCACGATTTGCGGTGTTATCTGTACGGTGACGTTATCCAATTGAGCGCAGACGAGGTGAAGGAGTGTGCGAAAATTGCCGACAACTATGATGTTGACGAACAAGGATTACTGATTTACTGTGGAAATGCGGCCAAAAGGAAAACCGGGGATGATCAGGATGATCAAGATGATCGCCGATCGTCAATTAAGCTGGTAATACCCGAGACCTTGCACGCAGATGTCCTCCACCACTATCACGTGAGTTTGGAAGGAGGACACCAAGGCATAGGGCGAACCTATCAACGGATCAGACGGTACTTCCATTGGCGGGGTCTATTCCGCAGCGTGCAAAGATTGGTTGGACAATGTGTGGATTGCGAAACGGGTAAGGGCCAGCCTACGATCAAGGGAATGTCGCCGGGGAATATCGAGGACACGTACCCGTTCCAAGTGATTGCCATGGATCACATACCGTCACTGCCTCGATCAACTGATGGGCATACGGAACTACTGATTTGGGTTGATATGTTCACGGGTATGGTGATCGCGAAAGCTGGATCATCTCGCACAGCGCAGAAAGTCGCGGAAAATTACGAAGAGTGCGTGTTCCGACGATTTGGTGCAAGTGAGGTGATCAGGCACGACCGAGAGCCTGGCTTTATGTCGGAAGTATTTCGTGCGCTTAACAAGATCGTGGGACAACGGCAGATGCCACTATGGCGTATCGTCCGCAGGCAAATGGCAAGGCAGAAAGAACGGTGCAGACGATTACGAGGGCCATCAAGATGTATGTGTCAGATGTCGGCCAGAAGGATTGGAGTGCATACGCAGAGCGACTGGTTTTTGCGTTGAATTCAACCCCTGATCGCATTCGTGTAGAAACGCCCTTTTACTTGGCGTATGGGTGGGATCCACGACCATCGCTGGAATCGACATTGCAAGTAGGTGGAATTCGACGCAAGGACCGTGATGCTCGCCGATGGAGGTACAAGTTGCAGAAAGATTATCGCCTCGTCGTGATCAGGTGAACGTTCGATTACACCAAGCGATGGCTGATCGAGCTGAAAAGCACAACGATCAGGTGACGCCACACAAGATCGAGGCTGGATCAAGGGTCTGTCTATACCTTGATCGCGTTAAAGAAGGGTATGCAAAGAAACTGGCGCACATGTGGCATGGACCCTTCAGGGTCGATGAGGTGATCGGTGATCATGCAGCAAGATTGGTTACAGCTGGCACGGACTATCGCATGTTCCCCGTGGTGCACCTATACAAGTTAAAATTGGTTAAGGAGTTTCCAGATCGCCGTTTTAACAGCTGGGATTGAAGAGCGGTTCGACTTTGACGAAGCTTTGCTACCCGAGGACAGCTGGGAAAGGACGCTAGATCCAGACGAATTTGAAGTTGATCGCGTCACTGATGTTCGATCTGGTCGAAAGACTAGATATGGAAGGACGTTGCGTGAGTATCAAGTCTACTGGAAGGGTCATACCGAGTCGTCATGGGTAGACAAGGCGGACTTGAACTGTGATGCCCTGATCAAGGACTTTGAGAGAAGGTTGATCAACCGACATCGGTTTGATGTAATGAAAGTGGATGAAGAGTCCCACTAATGTGTTATCAGCTGATTGATCAGGGAAATCGTGATCGACGAAGCTCCCAATGGATGACGAAGTGATGATTGACTGGAAATGGTGTTATAGCGATGGATATTGTGAATTAAGGTGATGGAGTAACAGCAGATGAACTGACAGAAGACCGATTTATATGCAGCATGAAAAAGTGACGAGGAAACAGCTGGAAGTGGTATGATCAAGAGTGTTTATTGATTGAAGAGAAATGATCAGCCGACTACGTGGAGGCTTGGGTGGAGATGAAGATCTTGAATGTTGCTGCGGCGCTTAGGCGAAGAAGCCACGCGGCTGATCGTGCCGTCTGGAGAATCATCTTGGACGGCAGACGATGTAGCCTTATCGGCACTTGTAAACGCAATCTCGGCAGCTGGGACGCTCTGCATCTGGAGTGACAGGCCCGCCAAATGCGTTTGAAGGCCAGAGTGGTATTTCGCAATCGCTCGATCTCAACTTGTGCCTTCTGCAGCTGATCACGTAATGTATCGCGATCAGCGGAGACTTGATCGAGTTGACACTGAGTGACGGCAAGTTCACCCCCCAGCTTGGCATTGAGCTACGATACCCCCTCGACACGATCAGCTATCTCTTGTGCCTGGGCCGCAACGGCAGCAAGGTCGTCCAACTGCAAGCGGTATGACTTGTTCTCCTTCCGGAGGCGATCACGTTTTTCTTGGTATCTCTCGGCTTTCGCGTTAAGTTTCAACGCTTTCGTGACCAAGTGGCTGTTCCTGGAGACGGCCTGATCATGCTCGGATTGAAGCTCGTCCAAGCGCTGTCGAAGCTGGGACAGTTCAGCTTCTTGATCAGCGACTGTATCTTCCAATACTGCTCGCGAGTAGCGCTCCTTGTCAAGGCTGTTCTCCAGATCACGGATCTTGATGCGCTGGTTCTCCAAGGAGTTTTCCTGACCAGCGATGGTAGCTTAGGCAGCAGTTAATCGGGACTTGGAATCATTTAGCGCGGAGTTGACGACGTCACGTAGTGGCCCAAGTTGGCGAAGGGAGACCTTCTCCATCTCGACATTATAGTCCGTGGGGATACGGCTGGCGCTGGCGAGCTGCTGTCAAAGCATCGCGACGGGTCTTCACTCATAGCGAGCGAGTTGGATAGCGTGGCGACTTCATCATCACGTGCACGAAGTGCCTCCCGCAGGATATGCGATTGGTCGATCGCGGCGATCACCTGATCAGCCTCAGCACGATCAGGGGCAGAAGTGTCAGCAGCATTTTCTGGGGCGCCGTCCGTTGTCGCTCGCATGAAGGAAATGTGGAGATGCTTGATCAAGGGGGCCTGATCGCCGATGTCACGGTTGGAAGAGAATAGCGCCCGATCGCGGTGTGTACCACCCAACGGTATCGATCTGATCGATTGTGACCAAGCGATGGGAGAAAGGGCAAGGTGATGGGTGTTGATCGTCTGATCAAGGATGCCATCATGTAATGGTTGAAGGCAATACGGCTAGCGGTGGCATGATCGACCCTCGCCCCAACCGCTGTACGGCTGGGACGAGACTCAGGGGCGGTTGTCGTAAAGCGGACTTTTTATTAGGCTAACATAGGGCCTAATGTTGGAAATTTTATTAGGCCCATAGGGGTCCTAATATTATGACTAATATTAGGACCTAAATTAGGGGCCTGATAGTGGACGCAGATAGTGGATACAGTAGTACATAATTAGGTACCGCCATGTGTACCACGGTGGGTACAGTAGTACGTACCACCGTGGTGTACATAGACAGGATATAGAAGGGACACGGAAGATGTGCTGATTACTTACAGGTACGCGGCGAACACCAGCGAACAAACAAGGAACAAGCGGAAAAATCAGGTCGACTGATGGACGGAAGGCGTTCCGAATGGACGATGTGGATTGGTTGAAAGTAGGAACAGGGTAGATCTAAGGGTTTAATTGCTAATATAGTTCTCCTTTTGCGTACGATCGCGCTGATCGTTTTTGGGAAGGCACCTTTGCGCCCCCACCTTATTGAAACCTCTACGTCCCGGGCGAGAGCACTAAGTGCGTTTTTGGCCCACCGGTTGACATAGAGTGTGAGAACTCACCCCGCAACTCCGCCCGCAGTGTCTGAGGTTCTTCGTTTAAAGGTTTTTGGTTTTGGGAACGTCATCGAGCAGTGCTCTCACCTCTTCCCCCTGAAATTAACGTTTGGCCCCTAGAGTTCGGCTGCTTTAAGCGCCCCACGGGAACTCTAGGGGATTTTAATATAAATACCTATTCCTCATATAGTCTAGGCTAGGAGCGCATTGATTTGGGCGTTCCTTAGATGTTTGACGGCTTAGAGGATCCGCGATCAGTCAGTGAAGACTTCCGCTGCCTGATCAAGTACCCCCCCCTACCGATCAACACCTGATCGACACTTTTTGTGAATCGTGATCGTGATCTCTGATCGCAAATCGCGCCAACTGCTACTTGAACGACTTCCGGTGCTTGATCAAGTCTGATCAAGGTATATTACGACTGGGCGGCAGCTTTTAGCCCCTGATCGAGCCTTTCAGTACCTGATCGCACTTGCGATCAAGACACCTGATCGCATCTGCGATCAAGACCGAATACAACTGAACTACGGATATTAGCATCAGCACCAGCCTGATCAAGCCTGATTACCACTGATCTATATCGTTTCAGCGCCTGATCGCATCGGACTGCCACCTGATCGCACTTGCGATCAAGACGGAATATTGCTGATCGTCGGTTATTAGCATCAGCCCAAACTTGATCAAGCCTGATCGCGGTTAATTGACGTGGTTTAAGCACCTGATCGCACGTGATCACGCCTGATCGCATCGGTTGTATCGTCACAAGTTAGTTAATTCAATCTTGCACCAAGAATTCGCTGTGCGCTGTCCCCGCCACCTGAGGAGCGACCCACACCTAGCCGTCGGGTACACAAGGTGAGCAAGAACACAAGCAGTCGAAGACATCCGGAGGACCCCCTTCGTTAGTCGGCAGTCTGGGCGCCGTGGTACCGCCTGATCAAGTCTCAAAAACTTCGATCAGCCGCTCCACCACATTATCCCAATGCCATTCGACATCTTTCTTAATTAATTGAGAAAGAGGTCGTATCAACCCAGCATAGTTGCACGATTACTTGTGCAAATATGTTGCCAACCCAAGGAACTTTCGAAATACCTTACCGTTGTTTGGCGTAGACCATTCCATGATCACCCTGATCTTTTCTGGATCAGGACGCACCCCGTTCTTGCCCACAAAGCATCCAAGAACGGGTATCTCAGGTGCACCAAAGGTGCACTTCTTCAGATTTGCATAGAGCTTATGCTTACGCACAAGCTCTAACACTAGACGTAGATGCTCCCTATGGACATCTACATCGCTTTTATCGTGTTCACCCTTACTATGGATGAACACGTCATCGAAATAACTCGGTGCGAATTCTCGCACCGGGCGTAATAGATGCGTTACGCATCTATTAAACGTAGCAGGGGCATTTCGAAGCCCCTGTGGCATAACAAGCCACTCTCAAAGCATGCCGCTTGGGGTGCTTACTGCCGTGAGAGGGATATCCTTCTCACGCATTAGGATTTGATAAAATCCATCTCTTAGATCGAGAGCACTAAAGATGGTGCTCCCGCACATGCCATCTATGATGACATCCTTCCGCGGTATCGGCGTCTGCGCCGGTACCGTTGCTGCGTTCAGCTTGTTGTAAGCGTGAACGATTCTCCACCCAACTGTGGACTTCTTCACACAAAAGGTGGGGGTAGAGTGCGGTGAGGTAGACTCCCGCAATTGGCCTGATCTACGACGAGCTTCGAATAACTCGTCGATCGTTTTTACCTGATCACGCGGCAACGGCCATTGCCGCGTAACACAATACTTCGAGCCTGGCACGAGGTCAATCTCATGACGAGTTGCCCTTATCCTTAGGGAGCTCGCTAGGTACTTCGTCTGGGAATACGTCAGCGTATTCTCGAAGTACTTCATAAAATGGGGAGGTCGCTTTACGCGAATCCCAGCTCTGCGCTTCAAAGCGCTGAACTCTTGTTTTATCATTGGGAACCGCTTTCCCAATGGTCTCCACTTGTAATGTGGGTATTCGTTCACGAATATCAACTACACCATCTGTTGCAACGATGATACAGATCTGTTCGATCTGACCATCGTGCAAGTTTCTCATAAACTTCTTCCAGCTTAGCGCTGGAAGAGTCATCACCTCCGAACCTTCTTTCGGAGGGTGTTCCATCAACAGAGACTGGGTAGCTAATCCGGTCTCCGTTTGCGTCAAGACGTTGATCGTCTCGACGGAACTGCCCATGCAATCAGACGCACTCGTCGGATTGACTGCTACACGGTGATTACGATTCACCGTGTGCGAATACTCATCATCATGGTGGCCACTGCCTACCATGGAATTTTGGCGATCAGATGTGCTCGTCTGACCGGCCGCCTTTTCTGCGACACGGTGGTCTTTATAACCCGTGCGCATGGCTAACGCAACGTGGTGGGCACTGGCCACCACGGAGTTTTGCTCACGATTGCACTCGATCGTGAGTTCACTCTCATCAACACGGAATTCATTCGTCGTGTTGGAACCTTCGGTCGCACAGTGGGTGTTTCCCACTGTGGATACATTTTTATTCTCACGGTGGGTGTTTCCCACCGTGGATATAACTCATTCTCACGGTGGTCTTTATCACCCGTGGAATGTTTCTCTCCAACACGCAACGACTCTTCTGTTGCGTGTGGTAGTCCCTCTGGACTCTCACCAGCGGAGGTACCTTCCGCTGATAGTGTCAGAACAGACCTGGTGGCGCCATCGCTATCCACCAGACTGTCTGACGCTGGGGTTGTATCTTCTGATACAGCCGGATTACACACAGGGTGATCAGATCCTGTGCGTCCGCCGCAGTCGATCGATAGGTTAACCCAGTCGATCGAAGGTTTAAACTTGGACATCCATGGGATTCCAAGTATCACATCGAACTTGTCATCTAAATCGAGGACGATGAATTCATCCTCGAATGACAGTTCATTCAACTCGAAGCGTGTTTTAATCACACGCTTTGGAATAGTCACGGTTGCACCTGTTGCTAACCGGACTGACAACATACTTCGTGGGGTCTCTACCTCCACGAAGCTCAACAGCGTTAGACTCTGAGTTCTAACGAAATTGTTTGACGCTCCTGTGTCAAATAAAGCTCGCATGGGGACATCTCTCCCGTGCGGCTTAACCTCCAGGGTGATAAGAGGCTTTTCATCACCCTGCACCTTTTGACAGGACATAGTCCCGTCTGGGGCTATTACCCTCACATGCACTATGTCGGCATGTGGGATAACATTCCCAGTAGGGCGCCCCGCCCCTACTGGTGATTTACGTTTTTTGCACCAACAGGGTGATGTCTCTGTTGGTGTCGCCGTGCAGCGGACGGTTCCGTCCGCTGACTGTGTGGAACCGGATGCGGTGCCATACACTCATGGGCAAAATGCCCCACTTTCGCGCATCGATTGCAGCAAATGTTCTTCTTTAATTTCGGTTGCTTCGAGTTCGAAGCAACCGCAACCGATAGTTCCATCGGCTCTGGACCTCCACCGCCCATGCTCTGGCGCGGGTGGCTATTTCTTGAGACGAAGTGTGAGCTTCGTCTGCCCGGCCGCTGATTGTTGACATGCTGTTGCGGCATGTCAAAAGCGAAGGGCTGTTGAGCCCTTCGGCTGTACCCAGCATGCGATGACGCTGATCGCATGCTGAACTCTTCACGGATGCTCATATCAATGGCATCCCATAGAGTCTTTGGCGGGTGCCGGTAAAGACTCTGTTTGACGGGACCATCATTGAGTCCCTTCATGAAGCCAGTGACCTGCATAGCAGGGGGCACCGGCTCATACACAATATTTGACAGCAAATATTGCGTCTTCTGAGCGTAAGCTTGAAGGTCAAGATTACCTTGCCGGAGTTCCATAAACTCCTGCCGACTACTTAGCTCCATTTCTGGAGCTTCAAAGTTGAGCTTTAGCTCAGCTTTAAATTCCTTATAAGTAAGGAAAACGCAGAGTCATCAGTGGCTCTGCGACTCATCGCCCATGCCCTGGCTCTGCCGCCTAGACATGTTGTGGCGAAGTATGCCTGTTGACGTTCTTCAACAATATTTTGCGCAGAGATGGCATCTTCCACCTCTGCGAACTATCTACGAAGGGGCTCGCCCCCTTCGCCGGTAAAGGGCGGTACTCGCGCCTTTACCACTTCAACGCTATGCGTTGTAGGTGCTGATGCGGTCCGCGCTGCCTCTGGCGCGGGCCGTGCTAGCTTTTCTAGGTGGTTTCGCCTAAAGCGATTCACCACCTCTATCGCTTCCTCCGGGGGCTTACCCAGGAGGAAGGTAATGATGTCGGTCCCCATGGACCGAACCATTTCTACCGTCGCGTCTTTACTACGCGACGTGAAGTGAGGGAAGTGTTTATTCACCACTTCCAGCGTTCTTTCTCGCTCGGCAGCCGACATGTCTCGCGACATGATGCCGAGCGGCTCTTAATCTTCGCTCCGCTAGTTAACTAGCAGAACGGAACTGTGGTCGTTAAGACGGACCACGAAGTGCTACCAGGTGTAACAGGACTGATCCTGTTACAGGCTTACACTGTATTTTGCGAGGAAGCGCGCAATACAATAGGGCACGATTAGTTGATAACAACTAATCCTATAGTAAAAGTAAATATAAATATTTACTTAGTTTCTAGAACGCAAAATTAAGAGTGTTTATTTAATGGGTGGTTTAGAGGCTAATAGTATAGTAACTTACTAATTAATATAATAATATCAAGTCTTTAACTAACTGTACTATTAGTTAACCTGCAAGATTCGGTATTTATACCGAATCGACTTTTCCTTCTTAGATTATAATAACTTATAATCTCTTATTTAAATTTCAGACAACGCGTCTGAAATTAAACTGTGATATTCTAACTTGAATATCTATTATGTAATGGCACCCCATTACAGTTTACGTCGAAAAACTGCTTGCAGGTGGATTTTACGGAGTTTGTGTTCGCATCGTCGGACAGTGTCGCGAAAAGTTCGGCATTAGTACCGTGCTGATCGATCTAAAGGCATTTGTGTACAAGGCGGATAACCCCGATATGCTGTGCAAGGAACTGTCCGCCTATTGTATTGCAAAGAGAACGACGTGGATTTCTTGGTGGTAATGACCATGTTTATGACGTCTGACGGACGTCGCCAAAAGCGCCAAATATTTTTTTTCACGATGATGGAGATGATGCCAAGAAGTGTGCGGCATTTCTTAGCGAGGAAGGCTCCTTACAATTAAATCCATTACAACTACCGGAGACCCATCAGCATGCGCACGTGGCTGCTTTTAATCAACTCAACACGAGTGCTTCAAGGAAGCAAGTTGCTCCGCTTATCCTGAGCGCGCTTGCAAATTATCGATAATCCATATTATCACAACGATATCAACCAATTTTCAAGCTGCCGCCGGTATTTTTGGTGGCCAGTTGGGCCGGCAAGAGATATCTAACCTCTCGAACATGTTTCCGTGGTCTTTCTTTTTCGTTTTAGCCGAATGTTCTCCGTCTATTATCTGCTTCATTCATGGTCTTTTTATTCGGTTATCTGTCGCGAATTGTACGGCACCAATCTCGATTGCACAAGCCGGATGAAAAAGAGAAGCAGCGATCGGGAAGTGCAGTTGTTGCACAACTGACCTCGGCTACGTCGCCATCTCTCTATCCGGTTCCAGACGCGTGGAGGAGGAAAAATTCTCGGATTATGATCAAGCAAGTCAACAAGGTTTATCCAACAAAGGCGATGGACGCATTTTTTAATAGACACTCACTCCTTTTGACTTGGTTTTTGGATTGGATTAGTTCAGTATTGACTAAAACTCTGCGACGTACAGGCACACAGCTATCGGCGACCCGGAATGAATCCTTTATTTTACGGGGTGTGTCCCTAGCAAAAGTGGGGTGTGCCCCTAGTCGGGGCCTTTTATTATTAGTAGCAATATTCATTTCTATTGGTCGAAAGTCACGTGGGGGGTGCCCCTAGGGTGGAGGGGGGTGCTGGTAGGGCGACCCTATATATATGGGGAGAGCCTGCGGTCACACACACCCCGCACATAAAAAGGAGGGGGTGTGACCGTAGCAAAGGGGGTGTGTCACCGCAGGCTGACCCTTTGTTTTTTGCCGAGTTATTTCCTCCATAGCTTCCTTCTTGTCAAATATATTTAGTTGACCACCGGTGTGCACGAATAAGATGGTTTGCCCGCAATTTTTTTTCAAACGGCCACAACAGTTAGACAATAGTAAGCATAAGCTATTATGTACCTTGCCTCAGGCATCACGTTTAAGACTCGAATGAGGAGAAAAAGCACTTTGCCCGAGTACACAGGATCCATCAACACTGCAGTTATACTGCTTACACTGTATATAAACTGTAGCTCCTTTTCGATACTCCGAGCCCCTGCGCATTGGTGATCTGAAGAAACTGGCGTGATTCAATGTCGGATGGCGACCCTATTGCAGGTAGAAGATCGCCGTTACTGTGGCCGTGGAAGTACTCAGTGTTATCACACACGATGTATGTGCACTGCATCCAGCGTTTAACGAGATTATGAGCTACAGTTACGAGCTATAGACCTCGACCAGAGCGCTCGTACGGGGAACTTGGTATCTGAATTCAAAGCTGCATTTGGGGAGGCTTTTTCATAAGGGTACGATGCGAGGCCAATACCAGCGGGAGTCCCTCCACTGCCACACCTCAGCTACTCCTTACCCAACTGTAGCAATGTGGGGGGGGGGCTGGTGGCAAAGTCACGGCTTGAATAGCGCGTATATTAACTCGATATCTGCTACGACGGTAGCAGCTAGTTGGCCTCCGTTTCTATCTCGTGTACGAGGTGCGCTTTGCATCGTGTTTGTCCATAACCGCAAATTACCAGAGGCGCTATTGCAATTCATCTAGTTGCCGTGTACTAGTATGACTGCTTTCGTGACGCAGCCTGTCATAAAGGCTGGGACCGAAATTCATCGCGCCTGTCGTTGCTCGGCATTTGTATATCTCGGAGGTTGCACTGGATTCGTTGGCAACAACACTCTTGCTTCCGCATAAAGAACCTGCAGGCGGCGTATATGATTGAACCAGAAATTTGCAATGCTTTTTGGTCTTACAGCTGTCTTGCTCCTTCAGACGGCATCTTTCCGTCGTTTGAATGGGCGTGGTGCTAGTTTTCAGTGGTCAAAGTCTTGCAGCGTCGGATTAATAGTCAAAATGAGCAATCAGGATACTGCGCTTTTGCTGGTCACAACGTCGGGATGCCTCGTTTCTTCAGTACGGGCCTGTCACTGCCTGACAGGTTCTCATGCCATTTCCTAATTCGAGTGCTTTAGTGTTCTGGAAGCAACCTGCTAAAGTTGCTTGAGTCAATTCCTTGGTACCGGTATTGTGCTCAATCTTCCTGAGATTCAAACAGAGACAGTGTCTCATGCCGATCGCGCAGCACCATTTAATGATGTACAACGGCCAGGAGGACAACTTCGATGGTTGCGAAGCCTATGTCAGCGCCTCCTCACCTCTAACCGGTAGACCAGCACGCTACGGTGCATTACCTATCCGCAACATGAAAGATTCAAGGGATGGAGCACCGCCCTGGCAGCTCCCAACCGCATTGCTAGTGTCGTCGTCATCTAACAAGCTTTCAAACTGGCAGACGTTTTTCCACTTGCAGTCTTTCATCACAGGCACAGGAATGCTGTGTCTGCCGTTGGCGCTTGTGGAAATTAACTGGTATGGCGTATTACTATTGGTTACAGCTACATTGATGAGCGCGTACACTTCTAAGTTGTTGGTAGACGCGCTGGAAGCTGTGCGCTGGATGAGAGGTGATAGCGCCTCGTATAGTGACCTTGGTCAAGAGTGTTTCGGTGTAGTGGGTAAGCTGGCCACAAGTGTACTTGTGCACGTCTCATTCCTTGTTTTATCAACTGGGTACCTAGCGTTGGCATCGTTTTGTCTTGTGGATGTGTTGGGACTTCAGTACGGGACAGTCATGGTATTGGTGGCTACTTGTGTGTGGTTCCAAGTACTGGTGCCCTCGCTCAAGATGCTAGCATTGCTTTCGGCGGTGAATGTAGCTTTCAGCTTTTGGATCGAGTCAATTATTCTAGGCGACGCCATGTATCCTCTGAAACAAATTGCACTGGACCACTCGAGTTTCGTATTTATGACACCAGATCTTTCGAGTGTGACGCTCATGGGAAAACTATCGTACACTTTATCCTTGCTTCTCGGTGGACTCTTTGGCCACTCTATTATACCTACATTGTACGACTCCATGGCGGATCCGCGTCAGTGCAGCTCAGTAATTGCACGCACAAAATTAGGGACCACAGCGCTGATCTACCTACCCATTTGCTGTGTTACCTATGCTGTATACGGCGCAACACTTCAAGCACCGGTCTTCTTCAACTTGCGCAATGTTGTGGTGCGCAATTTAGCCATCGTGTTGTACAGCATTCACCTTCTTCTATCGTACACAATTACATTGTTTCCTCTCCAACGAGCATTTGAGTTGTGGATTGTGCGAAGTCCTGCCGGAAGCAACCGGACCAGTCCAGTCAAAGCCGCGGCAACAACAGGGGCACTTCCATTCGTGACGTCTAGCTTTACGGTAGAAAGCGAGCAAGATAGGAGATGTGGCGGCGTGGAGACTACTGCGCGCGTGCTTTGCCGAAGTGTTTTGGTACTCACAACGCTACTCCTAGGCTACGTTACTGCACCTAGCGCGCTGAATGTCTTTTCATGGATGCTCGTACCCACGGCGCTCCTCGCCCTCGTCCTTCCATGCGTCTTCTACTCGATGCTGTGCGCCGAAGACGCTACTCGTACCGATCGCGTTGCCTCCGTCGTAATTAGCGCGATCGCCATAGTCACTTCCTGTTGGAGTCTCGTTGTGATCGTATAAATTTCTGTTTAAATGTTTGGTAGGATATCCATTTTATCTCCGTACGTTGCTGCTGAATGCATTATTGCACTACTGAGATCCGCATTTTTGTGTGAGCCACAAGATAACAATCGAATGTCGCTTAATTTGTCTGTTGCATTTCTCCTCGTTATTTCCACACCGCTTCCTGATCCTCTTGCACAAGAGACGGCGCTGGGATGGAGTCAATTTCCAAGTTAGGATGTTAGAGCATCTCCAACGGAGCGGTTCTTTCTATCCTAAAGTTTGGCCGTGAACACACGTATTTCTAAAATAGAATAACCTTGAAATCTGGCGCGCTCCAATGGTGAAAGCTATTTTTGGCCTGGGTACACCAAGCGGGGGCGCATTGAAGTGCATCTTCGGCTCTTTAACGACTACTTTGGCGAAGAGCCCATTTACTCTGAGGACTATTTCCGCCGCAGGTTCGCATACACCGACGTCTTTTCTTGCGTATTCTCCCAGCTTAACCCACGAGTATGTCCGCCGCAGGTTTCGCATGCGCCGACCTCTCTTTTTGCGGATTGTTCAAGCTTTGGAGAGCCATGATGAGTATTTGTCCAGAAGCGGGACACTGCAAATGTCCTGGGGCTGTCGCCACTGTAAAAAGTGACAGCAGCAGCTCGTCAGTTAGCAACCAGAGTGGCAGCCGATGCGATCGACGATTATGTTCGCATTGGCGAGACGAGGCTCTTAAGCGATTTTGCACCAGCATGATAGAGGTATTTGGAGACCAGTATGAGCGATCACCGACAGTGGACGATGTCAAAAGATTGCCGGAGGTGGGAGAGAGGCGCGGATTCCCTGTGATTCTCGGGTCATTGGACTGCATGCACTGGCGATGGAAAAATTGCCCAACGTCATGGCAGGGGTAGTTCACTGGGAAGGAGAAGGAGGCGACCATCGTTTTGGAAGCTGTTTCCTCCTATGATCTCTGGATTTGGCGCACATTTTATGGAGTTCCTGGATCCCACAACGATATTTATGTTCTAGACCGGTCAGCGATCTTATGGAAGGTCGAGCACTCAGCCACTTTTCGGATAAATAAACGCGAGCGATACGGGATATTAACTTGCGGACGGCATCTATTCACTCTGGACGGCAATTTTGCAAACGATATGAGAGCCATAAGGGCGCAAGAAGCATCTATTCGCCAAGATACAGGAGGAAGCAAGAAAGAATGTGGGAAGGGCGTTCGGGTGCTTCAGTGATTGTGGCGGTACCAACAAGGTTTTGGAAACAAGAAGACCTTTCAAAAATTATGATCACAAGTATCATACTTCACAATAGGGTTAGCCTGCGATCACCCCCCCCCCTTTGCTCCGGTCACACACCCCTCCCTTTTATGTGAGGGGTGTGTAGGCTCTGTATCTAAAATACGGGCAATGTTATTTCCACACACCCTGACCACTCTGTAGTAGAAAAAAGCCGCAATCAGCCTTATAAATTTTTGTGGTTTTTACGTGCACAAATTCAACAACGTAGTAAGCCCAACAGCTTAAATTCCTATGCCACATCGGTACAATTTTGATTAGGATATCGTAGTTGGACACGATTAGAAAAATTGTTTTGTGGATTATGCTAAGAAGCTATGCCACGTAACTTGAACAACTTGATCAGCACCGGTTTTTATTGCTTCCCATCGTAAAAAAAAAGTAGACGCTGAACAGAAACACACCGACCATCATCGAAAACGCCGAAGCGTAGTATGGATATGCCGCCGGAATAAAGCGCTCGTATTCGTCATGTTTAAATGGACGCAACGAAACTTGCGTCTTTGAGCTCGTGCAAGTCCAGCGAGTAAGTAAGGTTATCCTTCACACGGTATACAAGCGAGTCACGCGCCACTTCAGCATCAGGGTATAACGTGATTGGCAGCTTTTTTTTATCAAACTCGACGCCGCAACCGAGGGCAAAATCGCGCTGCACTTTAGTTATCCGTTTCCTCGCAGACAGCAGCATATTTCCGCCGCTCTCCACGAAATTAAGCAGGTCCGACTTGCGTAAAGAGCCCAGCGCCTTCCCGGGAGTAAACATTACAATATTCTCGAACATTCGTTCTCCAAAACGCTCGAGCTCCATCGTTTTCTCGGTTTTGTCATCACCAGTGAAAAATCTCAGCTCATGACCTCTGGCTATAAATAATTAACAAGTGAGTTTATAACGATCATCACATCGACGGTCTCAACGCACCTTTCAGTAGCTAAAAGAATTTTTGGAGTGCGTATCTCGCAGAAGTGGGGATTCCAGCACCACAGTAGTGCGGTCGGTATATGCCACGGCTAACGTTATCGCTAAAAACAACGCGAACATAAGGGAACGCAAAGCCATGGTGTTAATTGGGAGTGATGTTATTTCCACACCATAAATTCCCGAATTTAATGGGTGGAAATATAAATTTGGGGTGTGGAAATAACATTGCCTATATTTTAGATAAGAGATAACGTCTAATATGCCCCTGTTTTCGCCCAAAAATTCCAAAATACCCCTCTTCTTAAAAAAATCCTAAAATACCCCTGTTTTTGCGGTGCCCTCCAGTCGCTAATTTAAGGCGACTACTTAATGAAATAATCGCCACATAGTAGACAATATTATTTTAGTGAGGTAAAATTGCAGTGATAATAATATCGCAAAATTTTGACGATGCTAAGGCTAGTGCGCAACGGTGTGCTGATTGTAAGCTGGACAGCCTGACAAAGAAATACTTTTTTGATATTAATTACGGTATTGGCTATTCCATGGTTCCTACGATTCCTGACGGCTCTATCATCTTCGTGGAGCAACTATCGCGATATTGGCGGAGATGGGAGCGTGGTGACCTCGTTCAGCTGCGATCGCCCACTCGATGCCAGGGTGCGACAATCACCAAGCGAATTCTGGCTCTGGTTGGTTTATTTTAATTATGTAAGGTGGAGTTTTTGCTATCTGATGATTACGCAATGCTGCAGGAGGGAGACATGGTGGAACTGCAACCGCGTTTTGATCAGGAGCGAAGGCGGACAATCACCGTTCCAAAGGGTCATGTGTGGGTAGAAGGTGACGATGCAACGTTCTCTGTAGACTCGAGACATTTGGGTGATGTTCCTGTAGCCCTTTTAATTGGACGACCATTTTTGATGGTACGTTTTAATGCTAAGGATGCTACAACAAAATAACTAACGTAATGATATGGGTCTTTGAACGAAGATCTAATGCTTTCAAAGGAACTAATTTTTTTAATCAACGGGACTTCTTGTGGTTTGATACTACCAAATGAGCATTCAGAGCTGTCAGTGAAATCAAGGTTCATTTACCTATTCTCACTCGTCACAAGTAAATTACATTTTAGTGCATGTAGCACTTCTTATATATTTTCTAACATGAGATAACGTCTAATATTCCCCTGTAATACCGACATTCAAACTTAGAGATGATTGGCAAGCTAATGTTTCATTAAATAGTCGCCTTAAATTTAGCGATTGGAAAGCACCGCAAAAACAGGGGCATTTTAGGATTTTTTAAGAAGAGGGGCATTTTAGAATTTTTGGGCGAAAACAGGGGCATATTAGACGTTATCTCTTTAGATAAATATATAGGGAGAGCCTACACACCCCTCATATAAAAGGGAGGGTGTGTGACCGTAGCAAAGGGGTGTGTGTGACCGCAGGCTGACCCTCACAATATTGTTGAAGATGTAGGTTCCAAGGCAGGTGTGATTGTCGACTGGGGGGATGAGGTCGCCAATCGGGTCTCCATCTATAGAGAACACACGGCAGACTTTCTAAAATTTCTGGCTCGCCATTATCAAGTGCACCACCAGCTCCGCAACGATCTAATCTAGCATCTGTGGCACAGGGAAGGGGAATTGAAGAATTGAATAATAGTGATACGAAAAAATGTATATTAATGCTATTGTATAGACGTAATAAGATACGTAACAATGAAATTAAGCGTCGTACTCCTCGAGGGTCTTTTCCTTCCTAGCTAGGATTTCACGGCTGCGGAGTGCATAGTAGCGCTGCTGCACCTCATACATGCCCGAAGTTCCACAAGCGTCACCTCATCATCTGCCATTTGCTCTGTGGTTACATTCTTCTTCTGCATTGCAGCAACTACGGCATGTGATTCAAAAGCGATTTTTACCACAGACTCTTCTTCTTCCCGCTTACATTTTCTCTGATCATTTTCTCGTTTGCGGCCCACTGGTCTTTCGACCTTTGATTCTTGACTTGCCACTGTGGGATCAACGCTGGATTCTTCCATGGTAACCGGAAGGGAACTCCATCTTTCTCTTTTTTGCAATGAAACCTTAGGACTTGCTCTTTCCATTTTTTGTGCATGAGAAATTTCCAGCAGTGGATTAGAGTGAACTGTTTTCCTTTGTTCTTTTTGAGGAAAAGCTGTGTGGCCTCCATAATCTAAGTGAACTGTGTTAATATACTAGTAGGTATATAAAAAATAAAAAGTGGAACACACCAGGTCATCCAACGATTTACCACTCTCGTTCCAACTCTCGATCTGTGCACATGAACCGCAAAATTTATTGACTTGGGCCTGGATATTGTCCCAGCGGCTATGTAGCTCCTCTGTTCTGGAGTTGTTCTGTGCTGGAAGAAGTGTTGATTCACACGTGTCCACAAAGCTGAGCTTTTCCGTTCAGAGCCAGCTACAGGACTGATATTCAGTCAAGAACGATACAACTGCTCGTCTTCCGGAATGCTGAAATTCCGTCCCCTGGACAACATGCTTGCTCGGGTCGGGGTAGGGTTAGGGGAAGAGCATCATCACAAGGCGGGGACACAGCGCGTGACTCGGATGTGGCTTGGGAGGCTTCGTTGGATGAGGAAGCATCTTGGGAGGCCGGAGAGGAGGTCTTCAAAGAGGAAGCAGCATGTCGGGAAGAAAATGCGCGTCAGACTAGTGATAGGTCCAGGATAGCCGTGGTGGGGAGACTGGCCAAATTCGGCCGGAAATATAGCAATTTCCGCCCGAACGCAAATTTTAGAATAGGTATAGCACGTCCCCTGGAGCACCATTTCGGGTCATAATGGCTAAATTTAGGATAGAAACGCGTTTAGCCGCTCCGTTGGAGATGCTCTTAGTCGTAGAAACACGAGTCCGGTTCGTTCCATTATATACGGATGACCACCTAAGTGGTTTCTTAAACGGTCGCCCCAGGTGCAGTGGTTTAGCCCCCACCGAATCGATAAAACAAAGTAATGGGTTAATTCCCCACAATGTCCAGTCTCAATACTTCCAAACGGAACACCGGTAGTATGGAGTATCCGACCTCCTGGACAAAATATCCTGTCAAAAGCAATAAGACGGACAGAATCGAAAAAAGATTATACTGTCGAAAGAGATAATCCAATAGGATCTAATAATAAGAATAGGAACAAAATAGAAAAAACATCCAGAATAGAATAGATCTGTAATAACTTAGTCATACACGAGAAGGTATAGGTTGTGTTAATAAGTTAATAGAAAGCTAACTTCAAACTTTTAGAAACCCGTGTCCCCACTAGCCTCGACTCCCAACTATCGGAGGGGGTACTGTTGAATTTGCATGTAGCAATGTTGGAAGTTAATGAAATGTAAATTCAAGATACGGAAACGGATTGACTATAAAACATATGGGTACATGGTGCAAGATTTCAAGTTTCATTTTTAGTGAATTTAAGACTTAAATTTTCCTATTTCTATAATATACACTTTCGATTTTACATCTTCTCGCACCACTTCTAGCATCTGTCGCAAAGCGATCGATACGCACCTACATACGAACATACTACCTTATTAAAAATGTGTCAAGTAAGATAGTATACACTGCGCTGATCCTACGTTTCCTACAGGTATTAGCTTGACCGTCATCATCCGAATTCAGATCGGCCCGTATGGCGTGATCGATCCGAATCAAGATCGAGAGGGAGTTGATGATCTGTATCACAAGTTGTGATCCCAGTTGTTCTTGTGGTCAAACACACGAGGTGTAACTTGATAATGAATGATCTTGCCAATCTAGTTGAATATATTCCTGATAGGGACGATGGGTGTGCCCCGGCAAACGCTTCATCGTGGTACGGCTTAGGGATGGTAGGTACTTAAATCCAAAATACCAAAAACGACTCTGATCGATAGTTTGCTCGAACGACCTAATCTAACCAACCGTGCAAGAAAATCCAAAAACCACGAAAGAAACGTAATTTCCGCTATATACACAATCTTCCACAATAAAACAATTACTTTTTACAGAAAAATCTTTACGGGGAAGCCCGTATTCCAACTACGGATGACACGCGCGTTAATAACTATGTTTTTTTTCAAGTAAATGCCTTCGTGGCAGTTCCGGTAAACCAAAGTGCGCCTGTGTGAGTCTCGTCTGTAGATAGCTCGAACGTGATAGAAACTAATCAAACCTCCGTTTCCAATACCACGATACAACCTACCGCAAAACCAACACTGATATTAAAAATGTAGTTTTTTTATCTACCACACCAAATCACATGACCTACTTAAAATATATATCTTAACATTCAATCACGTTATTGCCCTACTAGTTCTCCTGCAGTTCCGATTGATAAAAAGATCAACAACATGTCGGTGATCACTTGATCAATCCGATCTGCCACTCCGCTACTAGATAGGAATATACTTCAAAGTTTCCACCAAAAGCGAGGAAAGATGGTGAAAATTATCTTCACTCGGCGTGGTGTATAGCTACATTTAGGAAGGTGCATTGACACCGTTCAACGGTAACATTAACATTAACTGGAAAAAATGACCATAATTTTAGGATTCCCTATAATTTCATTTGCGGGTCCAAATTAAATCTTGCTTTTTAACGGGACGCTGTTTACACAGTTCCCGATAACACGGCACACACGCTTGCGCTGTAGAGGAAGACTTGGCAGTGTCCCGACTTGGAGGGACGAAGAGGGAGGAGGAGTGAGGAGGAGACTTGAGCAGAAGACGGCAAATTTGTAACTGAATTGAAATGATCTTACGGTTGCTGAAACCTCTCCCTAGAGTACTATGGGTTTACAAATCAAGAATAAACCTTGGGTTGAATCAGGTTGAACTTGAAGCTGAGCGTGAAGAATATTATCACAGCACTTGAACTTCAAGGAGAAGCTTGAACTTGAACTTGAGATTCTTCTCCGAAGAATTTTCTGTGTACGGGGCGTTGTGATTGACTGACATCAACAACATTGTACCTACAATGACACGTCGGCTTCGTCAACAGATAATTTCCCATCAGGAACCATCACCGCGCGCAAATACATGTCTCTATCAGAGAACACTCGAAAATGTTCGAGAACATTCCGTGCGGACGTAATCAATGATTAATCCGTGAGTGTCGGTGTGTAGACATGGATCATGCCTGTGACACCTAGTGATCCAAAAAAATGAGTGGGAATCACTGGTCCGTAATTGGACATCGCCATGTAATGGCACTATTTCATAGGACCATTACATGCTTAATTCCGTCTAGCGTGTTCATTGGATACTATAGATGTTTTTTTTTAAGTATTTGGCAGGATTTTGGCGACACCTCATCACTTAGCGATGCATCATTGTCACTATAGTCGAAGGGCTCTGTCATGTAGTCATAGATGATTTGGTCGATAAGAATAGATCTTGATGTGATAAATGTAGCCTTAGCAACATCTGTTGCAGGAGTCACAGCGTTCCGGATCATTTGAGAGGAGACAAGAATTCCATCAAAAGTTTCAATATCCACGGATCATTACTCCTCGGTGATGTATTCCAGAACTCTGCGAATACGTCGAGGATTCAATATAGCTCTGGGATGGAAGAAACATGAGCGGGGTTTAGCTCCTATGAAAGCTCTCCGTTAATACGATAAGCAAGGCATTGTTCCAGCGTTTGCATCCCGCACCAGTCTACGCCTTAACGAAGACACAGATTTTGTATCATCCATTGCGTTAAATCTCGTGCAGTCCGTTTAGCTAGCGACTCCGGTGACACATAGTTTGGGGGTATATTTTCTGATATAATTTTCTCCAACGACGTCATGCCTGATTATGCTTGTAAATAACCAGCACATCGCCTTTTTTGTGGAGAAGCGTGCCCAAAATTTGGCACACTTCTGGTCAAGTTTTGTCAAGGCATTTGGTCTAATTTCGGATTGGTTTAAACAAGGGGGGCTTTTCAGCCTATCAGACTCAAGAAGTGTCAAGAACGCAAGTTTTGGTGAGTCACCCGACTTTGGGTATTTTACATATTTTTGTGTGGGTACATTTAGGGACTATAGGGTAGTAGTATTTTAGTTGTGGTTTTTCAAAGAAGAAGTCTTTTGGTTGTGGTTTTACCTTTTAGGACAGAGGTTATACCTTTAAGTAAGGAAATCTTTTAGCTTTTAGATAAGTGGCTGAAACCTCTTCTGGTCTTGGTTCACACCACAGCTAGGGGTCGCCGTTCTTCCCTTTTCGTACACTAGTCGCCTCCGCCCGCCGCGGAGTGTTTGGGGGCAGAGGGTCGAATTATCCCCTCTCGCCCATTATACCCGGTCTGAACGCGCCGCACGCGCACTTCGGCCCACCGGAAGTCCCTCGACGGGAGTACGATTTGGCGATCTCAACACCTCAACTCAAGTACGTTTGGAACGTGCTATTCACTGGATTGGTCTTGGCGTGGAGATATCGTTTGTGGAGTTTCACGAGCATATTGGGTCTTTACGTGGACATATTGGCTTGTTTTAATATTGGTTGGAAACTAGACCGGTTTTGGTCTTATTTCGTATTGGTCAGGGGCTAGACCGGAACGGTCGGTCTACCCTCTATTATTTCGTATTGGTCAGGTCTTGATCGTTTGGACGATCGACCTATTGGAAGTTATCTCTTGGAAGTGTTTTTGGTCTGTTTGTGTCTGGGGTGAAGAGTTCCGCCCCAGAGACACCTACCCAGATCGGTCTTCTATATTCAAGACCTCTTCGATCCAATATGCGATCCCAATCCACCGAGTGTGTAACTAACCCATTCCATCTGGTACACAAGGTCTACTACGCACTAAACAATCGGACCAAGTGGGTTCTGATGACGACCGGTCGTCTGCTTGCAGCGGACGATCGGACCAGATCTCGAGTGGTGGTCCGCGGAGTACCCCCTCCGAAAGTTGGAAGGCTGGGCTTTTTTTTTAAGGCTGGGCGCGATGGTGGTAGTCAAGTTATCGATGATAATGTTTTCGATTTCGAACTTGACTCCACCACAATGGTGCGCGTTCCCGGATCACTTGGTGATCGTGGATATCACCGTGCTGATATTCCATCAAAAATTGGATTCGAAGATTTGAATGATTTGCATATGGAGTCGTTCTGGGGAGGCCGTAAGGAAAGGCCATCGCCTTACGTTCTCGTCGTTGATAAAGATGGCGATGTCCGATCTGGCCTGGCGGAGGACCAGATCGGGATTAATAAGTTTTTTCCTCCCCAAAAGGCTCCCACCGGAGCCGATCGGGACTATAGCAGGTCTTGCTATAGTTCCGGAAACGATCAGGACCTTGGTCCTGATCCTATGTGTATGAATGAAAAAATTGATGGAAAACTAAAAGATGAAAATTACTTGGAGGCTGACTGGAAAGATCCGGTCTACCTCCCTAAAGTACCCAAGGTACCCAAGGTGCCCAGAAAAGGGTTGGGAATGCCACCCGACGAAGACGACTTCGAAGAAAAGTCGAAGGTCGGGGATGAGGCCATCACCGAACAAGACCTGGACAAGATGTATTATGTTTTTGAATTGAAGCGATTTGTTCGCCAAAACCAGGTCTTTCGGGTGTTGGACCTCCATATCCCCGACCGTCTTCTCGGTCCCACTACGAGCCGATCCAGAGTGATCGACCATTACTTCTCGTCAAGAATTTGGTGGCGATGTTGGCGGAGGTTGGAATTAAAATGCAGAACCCCGCCGGTGTCAATAAATTGTTTGAATTTGATGCTTGGAGACTGGAGGCGTCGATGTCGGAACTCCACGACCGTTTGGTGCCACTGGTGGGGGCGGTTCGCCGCCCAACTCCCACCGCGGCAACGAAGGTCACCGAAGCCTCCACAGAGCTTGTTGACATTGGTTCCGATGATGAATCGATCTACCAGTCTCCACCGGCTTCTCACAGCTCATCAGAGTTGGAGACCGGTGTCGAGCGGATGACCATGGGGGTGGACCATGCCCGGTCTGAACAAAAAAGGGACATGCGGCAGCAAGGGGCTGCTTGCTAGTCGGGGCTCCAGCAAGCCCCACAGGCCTCAGTTCAGCAAAAGGAGGGTATCAACACGTTGCCCATGAGCCCAGTCAACGTCCAAGCCATGTTTGATACGATGATGCAACGTTTCATGGAAGAACGGGTTAGACCACCTCTGCGCCCACATGTCCAAGACCGGTCTACCCAGCAAAGTGCCAATGTTTACCGAGATGTGGATATGGAATCGGTAACATCTGTGGACAAGCCCACTCGAAGTGCTAAGCAAGCCGGCAAAGGGAAGCGCAAGCCGAAACCGGCCAGACCGCGTAGACCAAGCAAGACAAGTGATTGTGACATGGAGCTGGTCTGCGGTCTTGACGCCCACTGTGGGTCAGACGGTACGGGCGCTGTCAAGCCACGCAAGGCTAACCTAGCTTCCACTATTGCTTACGACTTTGTACCTGCTGCGATTCCGCGCATCCGTATGTACGCGACGACCGACCTCAAGGACTTCACTGGAAAGGATGCTGATGAAGACCAGGCCCGGTCTTGGTTCGGTCGGGTCAAGTCTGCTTTCCTGCGAGACCAGACCCCAAAAAGTGAAAGATGTCAAATTTTCCGGGATTTGTTGAAAGGACCGGCTGCCAACTGGATCCAACAGTTGGGTAGGGATGTCCGGTCTGACTGGTACCAGCTATGTGCAGAGTTTGAAGGGCAATATTGTAACTCCGGATTTTCGAGTGCCCGCAAGTATCACCATATGCAGAAGCGGAGCGACGAGATACCGATCGAGTATTTGCATCGGTTGAACGTGGCTGCACTTCGTGTCGGCATAACAATTAAAGAAAATAACCCGCCGAACGGTGCTGCTCTGAAACATGTGGGTCACTACATTAGTACCCTGGACGATCAAGAACTGGCGGACCAGCTTACTCTGCTTTGCCTTAGGGACGCGGGTGAAGTTGAACAGACTCTACGGACGCTACAGCAGTCGCGTAGCATGAGGGCGAAGAGTGCTGGTGGATCAGGTCGCTACCGATCCAAGACCCAGACTCAGACAGAAGACCCTGGACCAGACCGACCCGAGCGGTCAAGGCGATTGTAGCCGAAGACAGCACGGGATCGGAAGGGGAAAGTGGAAGTCAATCCAGCCAGGAGTCACCGGATGAAGACCAGTATCGTTACGTCTATGTTGCGGGACCTGCCCCGAAGACCAGGTCGAAGTCCGACCAGGTAGACCGGAAGGGAAGGAACGGAAGCAAGTCCTATCCGGACCGACCTCGTCAGAAGTTGTCCCACTGTGGGTCGAGCAAACATGATGGTCCAAACTGCTGGAAGAAGATGGTGTGCAAGAAGTGCGAGAGACGCGGCCACCCGACGGACCACTGCTTCTTCGTATGCAAGTTATGTGGAGAGATCCACGAGGCCGGCGACTGCAAGATTGAAGGATTTTTTAACATGATGCGCAAGTGGTACGTGCCGGACAAGCACGCGGGGATGCTTCCGCCGGACGCAGAAAGGATGTTAAACTAGAACGCTCGACATGTTGGAATCTGTATCGAGCCGAGCGTTCTACGGTTCACATCTATGCATATGTCGGCAAGGAGGATAAGACCGACAATACATGTTCTATTCCAAATTGCGTCGACCGAGACCATCCGGTCTACAGTCTGAAGACCGATGAGTACTCCCGGACTAAGGTGGTTATGCAGTTGGACTTGCTGCCTGGAGAATCCCGCGGATACTGGAAGTATCACGCGCCTGATAAATGGTTCAAGCAGGCGAAAGCCTGTGGCAAGATTAATAACCAGAAAGCGACGATGTTGTTCGACTCTGGAGCCGAAGTATCGATAATCGACTCCGCCTTTGCTCGTAAGGTCGGATGTCGTATAGACGATACCCAGAGACAAGAATGCGTCGGGATCGGCGAAAACTCTTATATGACCGAAGGAAGAACGCGTGTGAAAATTACTTTGTCGGAATCGCTGGTCTACTTTTTCAGCGCTTGGGTTGGCAAGTTGGCTTGTCAAGACGCTTTACTAGGAATGGATTTCATGGTCCCAGCTGGTATTCGCCTAGACCTGTCACATGGAGTGCTTACACTCCCGGATGAGGTCCAGGTCCAGTTGGCTGGTCGAAGACCTCTGTATGGTTCGTATACCGATCTGGTCCGGTGGGACCAAGACCTCACTATCCCAGTTGGTCGGTCTGCCGATACCCCGGTTGAGAAAGGTTTTCGTTCGAGGAAGTTGTGGTTGACCAGGGGCGATCGGTGGGTCTCGACCTTCGTAAAGAGTGCTGGTCGACGTGATTTTGTACGTGTTACCAATGTCCGTGACAAGCCGCTGACACTGGACAATAACACTATTGTCGGCATGTGGTTAGAAGAAGGGAAGGTACCAAGGAAGATGGGGTTCGTCTCGATTGGGTAGAGGCGGTATGTCGAGTGGCAAAACCTGGCGTACCAATCGACCACCGATCTTATCAGCGATGATGGGTCGGTGGAAGAGGATACCTCACCTTTAGTGAAAAGACCAAGTTATGTCACCCCAAAAAAGATGTTGGTCCGAAGAAAGGCGCCGCAGTCACCAGGAACGGTGGACCATCAAGTAGACGAGCCAAGGTTAGTCAACGTGGTGTCAGCTCAAGACCAGGCGACAGCGGAGCAAAAAACGGAAGAAGGAGAACATGAAGTTGCTAGGTCGGACCACGACGGTATTCCTAATCAGACCGATATCAGTGAAGGACAGCCCGTCGATCAAGACCAGGGGCGTTCAGCCGGTCCAGATGGTCTAGGTGATATCACCCCAGAAGATGAACAAGTCTGTATACATGAAGGCGGGGAACAGTACATTCAGGAGCTGGAAAGCCAAATGGCAGCCCTCCCTGAAGTGTCTGCCGACTCTCCCGGAGTTACAATGGATGATTTACAAGTGGGTGATCAAGACCTTAACAGTCCAGACCAGATCGAGCAGTTGAAGAATATAATATGGAAGAAAAGACATCTGCTGATCGGAAAGGGCAATGCCTTACCATCTGCAGCCCGTGGTGCGATTTGCGATATTGACGTTGGATATTCCAAGCCGATTGCTCAGCGATGTCGACGCGTGGCGCCACAGTACCGGGAAAAGCTTTCTGATCTTATCAAAGGACTGTTGGCTACCAAGATTATTAGACCGTCTACCTCGCCATAGGACTCGCCGATCGTAATTGTTATCAAGAAGAACGGCGTCGACATTAGGTTGTGCATCGACTATCGGCTGGTAAATCCGTTAACTAAACTTATGGTGTACCCGATGCCGCTGATTAATGATTTGTTGGAAGACCTCGACAAGACCTTGTGGTATTGTTCGCTGGACATGGCAAGTGGATTTTGGGTGGTCTCGATGACTGATCGAGCCCGTGAAATTTCCGCATTTGTGACACCGTTTGGTCTTTTCAAGTGGAACCGTATGCCGTTCGGTCTGAAGAACGCACCCCAGATCTATCAAAGGTTGATAGACAACACACTGTACGGACACTCAAAATCAAGACCGATCAGGACCCTGCCGAAAGTTATGATGTGTTTACAGAGGGTGAATCCGATCGGGAAAGAAGACCGTCCGTTCTAGGGAGGCGGTCGTACATCGACGACATTCTGATACCTTCCTCGTCATGGAACAATCTGTGCGAGAAGGTTGAACGATTGTTGGAGACATGCGACCGCTGGAACCTATCTATCAGCGCCATAAAAAGTTTTTGGGGTATGTCCAAGGTCGCCTATTTAGGTCATATGGTCTCGAACAGTGGTCTAGAGGCTAATCCTAAGGACCTGGATTCGTTAAGCAACCTCCCGTTTCCCAAGTCTCTGAAGGCAATGCAGTCCTTCCTAGGAAGTTTAAACTACTACAGCCGCTTCATCGAAGATTTTGCTATCTACGCGGCTGTGTTGTATGAGCTCCGGGAAGTGGACTACCATATGTTGCGCGAAGAAGACCGGGCAACTTTACATGGGGGCGCCGACTCTGGTCTTGCTGCAGATTGTCCGCAAGTGGAGGCCGAAGACCATATGAAGCGTGCAAAGTTTGCTTTTGGTATGTTGAAGGCTAATATGGTGACGGCACCGATTTTGAAGCATTTCGATCCCGAAAAGGTCCTGACCATTATTGTATATGCTAGTCAGTGGGCCATTTCGGCCACTCTAGTACAAGATCATGATGGTGTGTACCATCCGGTCACTTTCACGAGCAGAACGCTGAAGCCAAATGAAGTGAACTATGGAATTGTCGAGAAAGAAGTTCTGGCGTTGCTACGAATTCTAGATGTGTGTTACAACCTGCTGGTCGGCCGACCTATAAAGGTCCTGTCAAGGCGGTCTACTTTGGCCTGGCTATTATCATCCAATGGGATGGACGGACGTCTAGGCAGATGGTCGGCAGTCTTGTCGCAGTGGACCCTCGAGGTCGTTAAACCAGGAGCGAGGAAGAGATATTGGGCACATTAGCTGCCAGTATCACCCCTCGGTCTGAAGTGGACGAGGCATTGATAGCGATTGACCCGAGGAAGCAACCTCGGCAGTCAGTTTTGAGACCGCCACCGACCGTCGACCATGATGAAGAGCTCTTGGTCTTAAGTTTTGACGGATCAGCAAGCGTGAAGAAGAAGGTCGGCACCTATAGTGCCATATTGTGGAATTTGCCACAATGTTCTATAGTTGCAGCCGCTGCCGATTTCACGACGGATATTTCTGTTAAGGAGGTGGAGTACCGAGGTCTAATTCTATGTCTGGACCTGCTGTCGTCGCAAGAGAAGGGGTGAGTCATCATATGTGGTGACTCCAACCTAGTGATCAGGCAGATCACCGGAGAGATCGACTGCAAGGCTCCACGGCTGAGGTCGTTAAATGATCGGGTAATGAAGGCATTGAAAGACCATCCCAACCACGAGCTGTTGCACGTGAAACGGGACTGGAACAGAAGCGCCGACTACCTCGCGACCAAGGCCATGCGAGACCAGACCGGGGCTACGATCACCTAGGAGGCCGTTCTTGATGAATTGATGAATATAAACAGGCTCCCCGAGGTGATCTGACCCAAGAACGCTCCGGACCAGGTGCATGTGATGGTCGCGACTAGACCGAAAGCTCGGAAGTCCCACCAACCGTTCCCAAAGGAACGGTTGAGTGAATCTGTTGTGCAGCGACTAAGGGCAGAACGGATCCTCAAGGCGCAGGACAAAGAAGAATGGATTGTGAATTTGAAGACCTACCTGCGAGGTGAATTGTCTAAGTTGAAGAATGGTCAAGCGAAAGAATGTGCCAAGATCGCAGACAGTTACGAAGTGGATGAGGATGGTTTACTATATTACTGCCGCGATGCCGACCAAGACAGTGCAGACCGGGACCGATTGGCGAAATTGGTGATACCTGAGTAGCTGCAGTTGGATGTCCTCCATCACTACCATGTGAGTCTAGAAGGGGGACATCAGGGCATAGGAAGAACGTATCACAAGATCAGGTCCCACTTTCACTGGAGAGGTCTTTTCCGAAGTGTACAGAAATATGTGGGTTGTTGTACGGATTGCGAGACCAGAAAGGGTAGACCGGTAATCAAGGGGCGATCGCCCGGAAATATCGAAGCTACCTACCCTTTACAGGTCATAGCGATGGACCGCATAACGTCACTGCCTAAATCGACATATGGCAATACTGAGTTGTTGATCTGGGTAGACCTGTTCACCGGTCTGGTTATTGCGAAGGCAAGTGCGTCCCGGTCTGCCGAGCAGATCGCCAAAAGTTACGAAGAATGCGTGTTCCGAAGGTTCGGCGCCAGCGAGGTCATCAGACACGACCGAGAACCCGGTTTCATGGCCGAGGTGTTCCGGTCGTTTAACAATTCTGGGCCAGAAACAGAGCGCGACGATGGCATATCGTCCGCAAGCGAATGGATCGGCAGAACGTATGGTACAAACTATTACAAGAGCAATCAAGATGTACGTTGCCGATCCATACCAGCGCGATCGGGACGAATACGCAGAAATGCTGGTGTTTGCACTCAACTCGTCGACCGATCGGGTCCGAGGAGAAACGCCTTTTTATCTTGCGTATGGATGGGACCCCCGGTCCACTTTTGAAGCCGCGATACCTATTGGCTGCACTCGGACCCGCGATTGTTATGCTCGACGTTGGCGCATGCAGGTCCAGAAACATTACCAGCATGCAAGAGAAATTGTCAACGAAAAGTTACGTCAAGCTACACAAGACCGGGCAGACCGGAACAACGACCAGGTCCAACCCCACGGTATAGAACCAGGGAAGAGGGTATGGTTGTACCTAGACCGAGTGAAGGAGGGATATTCGAAGAAGCTGGATCACATGTGGCATGGTCTTTTCCGTGTTGATGAGCTGATTGGTGAGCACTCTGCCCGTCTAGTAACAACCGGCACGGACTACAAGGTCTTCCCGATCGTACATGTGTCCAAGTTAAAACTGGTCCGAGAATTTCCTGATCGTCCCAAAATTCCCTGTCTAGTAGACGAGGCAGAACGGTTTGATTTCGATGAAGCATTACTGCCGGAGGACAGTTGGGAACGACCGCTGGAGAAGGACGAATTTGAAGTAGAAAAGGTCTTAGATGTCCGATCGGTCAAGAAGACTAGGTTCGGCCGGACCCACCGAGAATATCTGGTCCGATGGAAGGACCATGATGAAACAACTTGGATCGATGAGTCCGACCTGAACTGTGGAGCACTACTACGAGAACTCGAACGGTACCGAGTCAGTCGGAACCGTTTCGCAGTGATGCAGACCCATCAGGACCAAGACCAAGACATGCAGTAGCATCGGTCTTCCCGACCGGTGTGAAGAGGTGGAAGGTCTTATGTCTTGTGTATTGTGTATTGTGAATATGTGACGAATTGGAATAGTGGAGTGACGAAAGTGGATTGTTTTTTCGCGATATAAGTGGAACAGTTGGTGATAACGTGTCTAGTGCAACTCTGGAGAGAGTGGTGGAATTAGCTCAAGTGATTTGATGACCGAACATGTGAAAAAGAACGATGATATATATTAAGTGTTATCTGGTCGACTACTTACGACCACACTCGCCATCACCCCACAGACGGCCGACGGTCAACGACGGATGCTTTTCAACTTGGTCCTGGTACTGGTTACGCCAAGGTTCTTGTTGGTCTAGTTGGACCAAAGCATCCTTGAGGTCCAAGACCGGTGTAGTGCACCCAAGACCGGGGAACCATGTGCCACCGTCAGCCAGCAGCCGAGTCCACTCGACGCGACGCCGCGGCATATGAAGTACAACTGGATATAAGAACACATCGACGTCGCACTCGTGGGCCAGCATCCCGTCCAAACCATATTGGCACAGGGACTGCCAGGCCTCACCCGCTCTGATCCGACGCCGCTTGCGCTTGTTCTGGATGGTCGCCAAGCCAGGGTCTTGCCTAACTCGTTCAGGGGGAAGCACCAGATAGTGGGATGCCTCCCAGATGGCTTGAGCGTGAGTCTTGTTAAAATATTTCACCCGACTCATGAAAGAATTGGCCCACGGAGTCGAGTGGAAGATGAACCCCAGCTTGGGATGCTCGAAAATCTTCCACGGCTCGTCAGCGTACAAGCAGGAGATCTGTGCCGACGTGATCAAGTCCGGTCGCCATTCCGACGCGGCAGGAACTTTCTTCGCCGGCGGGAAAAGCCAATGGTATGGACGAGAGAAAGACCGGGCCAGGAGCTGCTTGGTCAGGGTAGACCGGAGTAAACAACCGATCTGCCCTGGCGACCACGGCAAAGTATCCTCACGTGTTCGTGGGGGAAGGGAAGAATTGTCGATTGCCACGTTGGCCAACAAAGCATCTTTGTGGAGCTTGGACGTCCCAGGAAAGACCGTAGGTGTTGACTTTGTCGACGCATGAGGTGGTGGACCGCCACGATGCGGACCGGTCTTCTAGTTCTGCTCCGAAGTCGATGCAACTTGAACAAAACTTTCATGTGGACTTGTTCGCGACTTGGTTGGGATGGGGACAGCAAACTTCGAATCACCGGAGTCTTCGCCGGAGTCATACCAGGACTAGACCTCTGAATACTTGGCACGTTCAGCACCGGCGGTCGAGGGCGCTTGATTTTTGGAGATGTTACTGTCGTCATCCTCGTCCAAGCTTGGGCCCATGAGAAACGCCTGTGTCTTGTCTCTCTTATGAGACACTGCACGCTTCCCTCCGATTCCGGGTCCGCGCGAAGTGCCCCGCGCCCTCGAGGGACTCGGCGCGTCCGCGCGCTTCTTAGACTTTTGACGAATTTTGGGCTGGGGAATTTCGGCCAATGAGCGGCCTTGGTATTGGTCCCGGTATAGGTCCACCAAGGCGGCCGACGCCGACCGGTCTACGCTGGAGGAAGCAACCGGATGCCTACGAGGACGCAACAGGTCAACCAAGCGCTGATGGAATTCTTTTAATACCGCCCGACGACCTTTCGCTGCCTGCGTCCAATCGTTCGACTTGCGTTCACAAGACCGGACCTCCTCTGTCTGGTCTTGAATCGAAATTCGGAGCTCAGTGAGACGCCTCTCGAGGTCGTCGCTTTGAATTCTCAACGTGGTCTGGTCAAGCAGGTATTCTGATTGCTGCTGTTGGACCAGCACAAGCTGCTCCCGAAGATGAAGCTGATGAGCCTCCATTCGGGTCAACCTATTGCGCGCGTTTATTAGTCCGGTCAAAATCTGACGCAGCTGGAGGTCATGCGTGTTCGACTGCCGATAGGCGGCAAGCAGGGCATTGATCGACTTGCCGATGCCAGGAGGTATACGGGCTGGAGGTATACGGGCTGAAGACAAACGAAGGTTAGAACAGGTCCAAGGTGAAGACCGGACATGCATGATTACGTTGTGTCGCCTGTTGAGCAATCTGCTCCTGGGACTGCGATCTCTTCAAGTGCGTCTTGCAACTGCGCGTCGGTCCCGGTCTGATGCCCTGCCGATGTCTGAGGTGCAGTAGAACGATGGGGGCTGCCAGACCGGACAGACCGGACGGGAGAAGTGACATGCGATGACGTGGTATGCGAGGTGCCTACAAGAACGGTCGTTAAGGAAATACAAGAAGGTCAAGTCCAGCAGTGCAAGTACCTGAAACGGATGAAGAAGATGGTTGCTCCATGTCGGAAAAGTCTGAATGACCAAGGTTCAACTGAATTTGATGGACGAGGTCAGACCGTTGTCGTTGTGCGACACGGTCTGACTCAGGGGCGGATGTGGAGAAGCGTGCCCAAAATTTGGCACACTTCTGGTCAAGTTTTGTCAAGGCATTTGGTCAAATTTCGGATTGGTTTGAACAAGGGGGTCTTTTCAGCCTATCAGACTCAAGAAGTGTCAAGAACGCAAGTTTTGGTGAGTCACCCGACTTCGGGTATTTTACATATTTTTGTGGGGGTAGATTTAGGGACTGTAGGGTAGTAGTATTTTAGTTGTGGTTATACATTTTAGGACAGAGGTTATACCTTTAAGTAAGGAAATCTTTTAGCTTTCGGATAAGTGGCTGAAACCTCTTCTGGTCTTGGTTCACACCACAGCTAGGGGTCGCCGTTCTTCCCTTTTCGTACACTAGTCGCCTCCGCCCGCCGCGGAGTGTTTGGGGGCAGAGGGTCGAATTATCCCCTCTCGCCCATTATACCCGGTCTGGACGCGCCGCACGCGCACTTCGGCCCACCGGAAGTCCCTCGACGGGAGTACGATTTGGCGATCTCAACACCTCAACTCAAGTACGTTTGGAACGTGCTATTCACTGGATTGGTCTTGGCGTGGAGATATCTTTTGTGGAGTTTCACGAGCATATTGGGTCTTTACGCGGACATATTGGCTTGTTTTAATATTGGTTGGAAACTAGACCGGTTTTGGTCTTATTTCGTATTGGTCAGGGGCTAGACCGGAACGGTCGGTCTACCCTCTATTATTTCGTATTGGTCAGGTCTTGATCGTTTGGACGATCGACCTATTGGAAGTTATCTCTTGGAAGTGTTTTTGGTCTGTTTGTGTCTGGGGTGAAGAGTTCCGCCCCACGAGACACCTACCCAGATCGGTCTTCTATATTCAAGACCTCTTCGATCCAATCTGCGATCCCGATCCACCGAGTGTGTAACTATCCCATTCCATCGGGCACACAAGGTCTACTACGCACTAAACAATCGGACCTAGTGGGTTCTGATGACGACCGGTCGTCTGCTTGCAGCGGACGATCGGACCAGATCTCGAGTGGTGGTCCGCGGAGTACCCCCTCCGAAAGTTGGAAGGCTGGGCGCGATGGTGGTAGTCAGGTTATCGATGCTAATGTTTCGATTTCGAACTTGACTCCACCACATTTTCACCATCACAATATCGATCGCTACTGGAAAAGAGAGATGCGTGTTAATTACTCGGACGATTTAGGTGTAAACAATATTGATTTAGAGATTTTGCAACTTAGAAGCGTCCACGTTTTTCTTATTTACAAAAAAAATCATGCAAATGTGCCGGAGAAAGGATAAAACACTTAATGTAAAACTTCGCCGTACGATTTAGCAACAATTCGGACCCGTAAGGTATATAAAGTGGATTTTAAAATAAATGTAAGCTCTAAAGAGCGATTTAATGTAGGTTTTATGAACCACTAGTGAACGCCCCGCACTTGAAGTGCAGGATTAAATACGACTGAATATAAATATTTATGGAAGAGTGGTGAATTACTGTGATACACATACATGCTACAACCTATACTATATTAATAAAACTCATACATGCAAAACTTCCTTGTGAACGACATTTCTCAAGTACTCATTGTGTAGCCGGTGCGTATACGCACGGTCAGGCTAGCGCACAGAGGAAGACTTTTCCTTAAAGCGGAGTTCGCCGCTACTTAGCCGATACGCCCTTATGAAGGGCTTAGTAGGAGAGAGCTCTCCTACTCGGGGCCAAGATTCCCGGTTTGGTTTACTTAATAGCCTTAACGGCAAGGCTCCCTTACTAAGGGTGTAGCTAAAGGGAGGGCTCCCTTTACGCTACGGCACTAACTACACGCGCGACCGGTCGAGGTTGTGCGTCTGTAGATAATAGAGTGAAATGTAAACTGAATTTATATTTAATATATAATTAGCCTAACTTAATTTAAACTAATGTAAACTATATGTAATACTAAGTAGAACATACCAAATTCGTACCTAGATAAAATGTAGTGTACACCACCTGTGTACCGACACGTGGATGGCTGACACGCCACCCCCAAGGGCTCCTGCCCTGATTGGTTTAAATAACCAATGGTTCAAAACCTTTCGAACCGGCCAATACTGACCCCAACCGTAGTGTACTCACATACACCACCTACTAAATGTGACTTGAATGTAACCCTGTTACATCCTCCCCCATCAAGACTATTGCTTACGCAATAAACAAATTTTTGTTGGAGAAATCCAACGCCAGTACCTCTGGCTATCCATGAGCACCATTAGTGGTGCTATGGAGTCTCCTCTAGAGGAGGTAGACTATTCCGAGAACTCGGAGGTGGATGCCCTTGGGGATATCTCCCCAACGGTTGACCGCTCCGACAACGCCGAACGACGATGTCGGCAGCCTAATCCGTTCCCCACACGTGGGGAAAATGCACTAACTAGTGCGCCACCCCTGCCCATGTCGGATGATACATCCGGATCGCCAAAGGCGATCGTCACCAATGAGCTGGACGCAGCTCAAGAAACCCAACTTGCCGCACAGACACTAAGGGCTGCGTTACGCGCTCCCAAACGCCCGCCACGGGCGGCCTATAATTTTGAAGGTCCTCATTTCCTTCCAAAGTGGACTAGGCGTGTTGTAAGGACTGGTTTAGCATCCTATACCCCTGGCCCCGCGGCTGAACAGCCGTATCAATGCGAACGCCGTGAGAAACTCCGGCAACAACTGCTCACGCAAAAGCAGTTCACTAGCGTCTCATACCGAGAACTCCTCGACAGGCAGGCACAGGGTGCCCCTGTTTAGAACCTCCGCGAGGTTCCTATCGTCCTTCTCTGGGAGAAAGTGCTGATGATGCGGAGAAGAAGTTCCGCGCTTGGGCGGAAGGGGAGAAGCTTCTCCCCAGATTCAATGAGCTGCACAACAGCTATTACCGTCGTGACATTTGGGTGGAGAGGGCGTTGCGCCTGGCATTTTCCAGAGCCAAAGAGATGGAGCTATTACGTGCTCCATATCGCACGCGTTACGCCAGCGCCCCTGTCTTCACCACGGTGCCAGAGGACAGTGTGAGCGCCACATCTTCCTCCGGCGAACTTCCAATTACTGGGAGTGAAGGGGCTTCTCGTGCCCCTTTGGTCGTTGACCTGCAGCGGGATTCTCCCGCTCGAAAGCGTCAACGACTTCGCGGCAATCCTGCCGTAGAGGAGTCTCGAACTCCCACGAACTCTGTGAGTGTGGATAACCTTCCACTTCACCAGATACTGGGTTTGACCCCGATGATGGCGTCGCGCCATCAGACGCTCCACACGATATTGTGGAGTACCCTCCGCATCGAGCGTTGGAGGAGGAGGTCGCGCAATTGCGACATGAGATTCGCGAGCGCTGTGATCGACACAGCCATCGCATCCATGATATCCACGAGGGACTCCGCGATGAGTGGGACGCCACTGATCGCTTCGAGAGGAGGCTTGTCTCTCTCGAGAAGACCGTTGCGGAGCTTCGTGGTCTCATTTTAGCCCTCTCGGGCTACCTCCGCCCTGCCGTGTCTTATGGCTCTTACGGCTATCCGCCTTTCCAACCTCCTCCAGGAGGGGGCCCGCCTCCGGGTCCTGGTATGGCTTAAGCTTACCCACATAGAAGGTTTCATGCGTACGCATCACCTTCGGGATGTCCAAGGTATACGATAAGCCCTTTCGGGCTAGTACCTTAAAAGTCCCCACAAACCTGGGGCGCAGTTTATTGCGCAACACGTTGGACACTGCATGTGTAGGAAAATTTTTAGCGCTTAATAAAACACTTTCTCCTACTTTGTATACATTTTCGTTACGCCACCCCTTGCGGTCAGCTTGCTCCTTCTGCTTGTCTTGGCTTTCCGCCATGGCATCGCAGACGTGTCGTAAGACACTAAGGCGCGTCGATAAAAACTTATCGATGTGATTTCGCACAGATACAGGGCTGACATCAGGGAATCCTCCCCCCTCAAGCCCTTGGCCACACACACGTGGTGTCAACGGAACCCTCGGATTTACTAATCCGTTCACGTAAAACGGGGTAAACCCCGTAGATGCATGGACCGAATTGTTGATAGCAAATTCGGCCATAGGAAGCATCTCACTCCAAACCTTTGGAGAATCCGGACATAAACTATGGAGAATATCCTCCACAACGCGGTTAACGCGTTCCGTCTGACCGTCCGTCTGCGGATGATCCGCAGTATACATGAGGAGCTTGGTGCCTAGCACCTTAAACAACGCTCCCAAGAACTGTCCCGTAAAACGGGGATCCCGATCCGACACAACGGAATCGGGTAGACCATGCTGTCGAAAGACACGGTCTAGGAACACTTTCGCTGTTCCTTGTCCATCAATGGACTCTGGCACCGCCTCCAGGTGAGCCATATTGCTCAATCGGTCTACAAAGACCAATATGCCGGTGTTACCGGCCTTATCCTTCGGAAAACCGAAGATAAAATCCATGCTAATGGATTTCAAACACTCCGTTGGAACCGACAAGCCCGCCAAAGGCGCAGCTGAACTTGAAGAGGGTTTAACCCTCTGACACGTCTCGCAGGTGCGTATGTACGCACCGACCCACTTATACATGTTGGGCCACCAATACAAAGCGCTTAAAGCGCTGTAGGTCTTATCCCGACCTAAATAACCCCCGGTAGGGGCGTCATGTGCCTCAAAGATGACTCTATACTTCAGTTTCTCATCATGAGGAACAACCACCCGCGGAGTGTCCTCCGCGCTCGTGCTATAAAATAGCAGACCGTCACAGTACCTGTAACGGTGTAAACGAGCTTTAGCTCGACTTGACAGGGTTGGCTCAGACGAGCCAAGACCCTTTTCACCTAACGCGCTGATTAGCGCCGTACACTGTGGGTCTTTCTCATACGCCTGGCGTATGAGATCCACCACAGATGTGGTGACGAATGTCGCGTGAGCGAGCTCGTAATCGGGACGACGCGACTACGCGTCTTCAAGCACGTTCTGCTTGCCAGGTTTATACTTAACCTCAAAGTTGTACTCCGCAACGAAGGAGAGCCAACGGGCCATCCGTTGCGAGAGATGAGACGACTTTGTCGCTGTCCGTAAGGACGCGTGGTCAGTATAAACCACGAACGGCTTTGAGCCGAGTAGGCGAACCCTAAATTTGACAAGTGCATACTTCATTGCAAGTAGCTCCTTGTCATGAACGGGATAATTCCGTTCCGCAGCTTTGAGCTGCCTCGACTCAAACGCAATTACTCGTTCCCTTCCTGCATCGTCTGTTTGTAACAAAGCACATCCGATTGCGAAATCGGAGGCGTCGCAGACGACACTAAATGGTTTTCCAGAATCTGGGAGAGCAAGAACGGGAGCTTTTAACAAGATCCCCTTAACCGCATCAAAAGCGTTTTGGTGTTCGGTTTTCCAACACCAATCAACATCCTTCTTAAGAAGGTCGGTCAATGGCTTCGCCATTTCAGCGTATTTCTCGCTGTACTTGTGGAGATAGTTGGCTAATACAAGCCACTTCCGTAAATCTATAAGATTTACAGGCAAAGGCCACTCCACAATGGCTTTCACCTTCGCGGGATCCGCCCGCACTCCATCCTTACCAATGAAGCATCCGAGGAAAGGAATTTCCTCAGCACCAAAGATACATTTGGATGAGTTTTCATACAACTTATGCTCTCGAATAAATTAGAGCACCGCTCGAAGGTGTATCAGATGCGTCTGAACATCAGACGAGTCGCCTTCTGCACGACTGTGAACAAATATATCGTCGAAGTACGTCTGAGAGTACTTCCTATGAGGGCGGAAGAGTTGAGTCACCAAGCGATTGAAAGTCGCTGGTGCATTTGAAAGCCCCTGTGGCATAACAAGCCACTCCCACAGCGTGCCGCTGGGCGTGCTGACCGCTGTATGCGGAATATCGGACGCTCGCATGAGCACATGATAATACCCGTCCACCAGATCTAAGGTACTGTACACAGTACAACCCGCCATATTGTTCTGGAGGACATCCTTCCGAGGAATCGGAGTCTGCATAGGTACAGTAGCTGCATTCAGCTTGTTGTACGCATGCACAATGTGCCACTTTCCGTTCGGCTTACTAACACAAAAAGTGGGAGATGAATGGGGAGACTTGCTCTCCCGTACCATCCCTGCCTCTACTTTTCCGTTGAAGAATGCGTCGATAACGTCGCATTGCTTCTTGGGGAGAGGCCACTGCCTAGTGACGCAGTATTTGGTTTCAGGAACCAAATCGATTTCATGTCGGACTCCCCGATCAGGTGGTAACCCCATCGGCGGGTTGTCACTAATGACATCTCCGAATTCCTTCAGTAAGGAATGGTAAGGGTCCTCAGGATCCGCGAGGATCTTGAGGCCGCTTCGGGAATTCAATGCCTGTTTGGTTTGTACCAAAACTGACTCGTCCATCGTGGATGAGGAGTTCAACTCCTCTTCCGGACGCAACACGACGACCTCGTCGATTTCATCTGCTTTCAAAGCAGTTTCAAACTCGTTGAAGGACATCTCCTCCAACGACAACAGTTCGCCTACCCCAGGCAACCGTTCCAGGTTTACGCCTTCTGTGACAACACCTGTCACACTATTCAGCATCCGATAGGGCCGCTGAATACTGGCTTTGGGACTCATCCCGACACCCAGATGGGGGGAGTCAATTGCCCCATCTATTGGAAGCGCCACGCGCCTATCCACAGAGGGCTCTACCTCTACCACCGGTGACTCGCCGGTCTCACCTATATCGGCGTAATAGGAATCATTTCCGACGTGCGTAGGAGACAAACTTTGGGTCTCTTCGCTAAGAAGCGCCTCGCGCTTAACCGCAGGGGTCTATACCCCTACCACTGGAGTCGCAACTTGTTCACCGGACACGGCGTGGTCGGAATCTGTTTCGACCTTCAGAAGAGACAAACTACGGGTCTCTTCTCTAGGAAGCGCCTCGCGCTTAACCTCAGAGGAATCCACCTCTACCAATGGTGACTTGCCATTCTCGCCTTTAACGGCGTGGTCGGAATCATTTCCGACGTGCAAAAGAGACGAACTACGGGTATCTTTGCTTGGAAGTGCCTCGCGCATAAACACAGGGGTCTCTACCCCTACCACTGGAGTCGCCTCAGAGGAATCCACCTCTGCTACTGGCAACTCACCAGTCTCACCGTTAACGGCGTGGGGATTAACCGCCGAATCCCCCTCGTTAAGGAGCTCTTCCTTAACGCCATTGGGAATGATCATTTCAGACATCCCAATCTCTGGCATCTCACGCCAGAATCGCTTTTGCGACCGAGCAAAGGCGGGTTCATGACTCGCCAATGCTTCACCCGATCGCGGGTGCGTTGAGCCAATGGACTTAGACTTCCAGTCTATCCATGGCTCGTGGCGTTCCAGCCACTTCATGCCCAGAATAAGGTCATACCTCGAGTCCAAATCCAGGACTAGGCAACGTTCTAAGCTGTCGAAGTCTGCAAACTTCAGCTTAAGGTCAATCGAGACCTTGGGTACAGTAACCTGTACGCCAGTCGCAAGACGGAACGTGACAACGTCACGAGAACGTGCCTCTAGGGCCTCGGCATATAGCCGACTATTCTCTACAGAAGCCCGTCTGACATAATTGTCAGACGCTCCAGGGTCTATCAAGACTCTCCAAGGCTTATAAAATCCTTTCACGTCCTCAAGGACTACCAGCAAACCTGGCTGGTACACCATCGGTGCTAGAAAGCACCACTTCCCTCGGGGCTTTGTGCTGTCATCCCCTAACCTGGGGCTTAAAAGCACTGAGGGGTCCCCCAGTAGGGAGCCCCGCACCTACTGGGAGACGTCGTTTCCCGACGGCTTGGACAAGGGCTTTTTCCCCACCCTTGGTTACTTGTAGCGAGTATCTCGCTGGGGGTTCCGCGGACATCTGTTCCGCAGATGATCCGTGCTCCCACACAGGAAGAATCTCAGCGGCCCATGCCGCTGCAACATTTCAAGGAGCTCTGCCTTGAATCCCTGCGCAAAAGAGTCAGATTGACTCTTAGCGGAAGGTTTCTCTTCCTCTTCGACCTGACTCAGGTCCATGGGTTCCGTACCCACCTTAGAGGAACGAAAGTTCCTCTCGGCGTTGAACGCCATCTTGAACGCCTCCCCCAGTGATTGGGGTCGGCATCGGAAGAGCTCCGAACGTGCTGGCCCTTCTCTTAGGCCTCCCATAAAGACGGGGATGGACACATCGTCCGAATACGCTTTCGCGTACATCCCTGCCAACAGGGTCTTAAGTTCTTGGATATATGTTTCCATGTCCTTAGTTCCCTGACGGCACCTTAGAAACGCCAGTTGATTCTGGAAAACCAGATCAGGCGTTGCATACATGTCCATAAGCTTCTGCTTAAGGACCTCCCAGGTAGGGAACACGTCCGTAGCTGACTCCGAACACGTAAACGCCCATGTACGGGCTTTGCCCGTAAGATGGGTCAGTGCAAGTCTCACTTGCAAGTGATAAGAGATCACATTCGCTGTGGCGAAGGCCGTTTCGACCTCTCGCAACCACCCGTAAAGGTTATCACGTTTTCCCCGGTGAATTCCTTTATTTAAAGGACAATGGGGGACGCACCCCCGTGGAACGACCTCCACCTAAACTCGCTTCATGAGCGATGAGGGCATTGACCCTTGCCTTTACGGCCTCAAGGCCCTGCTCCACTAGGAGCTGCATGCCTTCGTCACCCGTCAAGGATAACAGCCTGTTAAGGGCTTCCTGCTGGACGAGGGTCAACCTATCCCAATCGTCCTGATTCATCCTTTGCAGAGGATGCCTTAGTCTACCAACACAGGTGTTGGATTGACTACAAGTGCTACCAGATGTAGCCGGTGCGTATACGTACGGTGCAGATAGCGCACAGAAGAAGACTCTTCCATAAAGCGGTAGCTACCGCTCGCTACTTATCCGATAAGCCCTTATGAAGGGCTTAGTAGGAGAGAGCTCTCCTACTCGGGGCCAAGATTCCCGGTTTGGTTTACTTAATAGCCTTAACGGCAAGGCTCCCTTACTAAGGGTGTAGCTAAAGGGAGGGCTCCCTTTACGCTACGGCACTAACTACACGCGCGACCGGTCGAGGTCGTGCGTCTGTAGATAATAGAGTGAAATGTAAACTGAATTTATATTTAATATATAATTAGCCTAACTTAATTTAAACTAATGTGAACTATATGTAATACTAAGTAGAACTTACCAAATTCGTACCTAGCTAAAATGTAGTGTACACCACCTGTGTACCGACACGTGGATGGCTGACACGCCACCCCCCAAGGGCTCCTGCCCTGATTGGTTAAAATAACCAATGGTTCAAAACCTTTCGAACCGGTTAGTACTGAACCCAACCGTAGTGTACTCACGTACACCACCTACTAAATGTGACTCGAATGTAACCCTGTTACACATTGTGCCATCGATCACATCACATTGAAGTCAACTAAAGCACCGCCATGCTCGTCTATGAGCTCATTCACCCTCGCCCAAATGTTCCTTTTTTCATCCATTTTATGTGTGCATACCAATTTTTAAGGTGTGTATAACCTTACGATAAATATAATTAGAGGGGCCAGCGTCTACTGACCCCCCCCCCATTTCCGTAAACTTACCCCCTCCCCGGAGACATAGCCATGTTACCCTAATTATCGTCCGGGCAAAGCCGTACAGATAACGTTCTCGGCCCACTTGCCTCCGCAGTTATTACTCTCGCTCCATTCGAAGAGGGTGCCACTATGTTTGAAACATGGACAGCTCCACCACCACCCACTGGCCCATGGGAACAGTTTGAAGATGCCCAACGAGACCTACAAAAATGGGCTATCGAGAATGGATTCTCGGTCAATGTTCGGCGCACTTGCAAGGACAAGTCCAACACAATCGATGTCAGCAAACTGCTCAAGTGCGAGAGCAGGGCCACCTACAAACCGCAAGAGTGCCCAAGAGTCTCCTTGCGGCCTGCCCGAGGAACCACGAAAGTCGACTGTGGCTTCCAGGTAGCCCTGAGACGTTCTTGCAGAGATGGCCATCCCGAAAGCGCTTGGAGGTTGGGCGAGACAATGTTGCAGCATTCTGGACATTGTAAGCTGAGATAGAGGGAACTCATTACGAATACAAGGGCGCGGCGACACACGCAAACCAGCGCAGTAATTGCGGAGATTGAGAGGCTCATCCGCATGGGAAACACGCAGCGATCTATCATTGCATACGTGCAGGTCAAGTAGCCAATAGTGTTGCCTACACCTGACGAGATTGATAACTTTCTCCGTAAGATGAAACGCGTGCTGTTTGAAGGTTTGTAGTAGGTTACTATTATCAAGGTCTGGATGCATTTCTTTTAGTGATGTCTTTGCATTCTCCGCACCTTACAGGTTGAAATGACATTGAACAGCTGTGCTTGAAGCTGCAGCAAGAACGAGAGAGAGGGGAAGTGGAGTTTGAGGAATATGTCAATGATGACCAGGAGCTATGGCGCCTGTTTATCGGATTGACGGAGATGCGGGACCTTGCACAGAAGCACTCGCGGATCAGCATGTTGTTTGATTGCACTTATAAAACAAACAAGACCAAATACAAGGTCAACACATGTACCGTCGTTTTTTAGTAGCGGACGATTCTGAACTGAGCTGTCTGCTGCAGCTTTGACATATTGTCGGAGTGACCGGCACCAACAAGGTTGGATGAACACGTCATAAATGACGCTCTAATCTATTACATTGTACTAATACATTTCAGGGCAGGCCTTCACCGTGTATGTCGCATTACTTCCCAAGGAGGACAAATATGACTACCAATGGGTCATTAAATACTTGGAAGATTTACTTGGCTTCATTACGGAACATGTCGTATGTATTCGCATCTATCCCGTTCGGTATTGTATCTACTAATGCTTAATACATACAACGGATGAACAATCGACAATCGACCAGGACAAAGCCTTATACCAAGTCTTCACATCCGGCGATGACTGCTGGAAAATGCGAGGGTTACAGGTGATGCACTGTACTTGGCACATCAACAACAATATCAAGGCCAATTGCCGGTAGATGTTCAAATAGGCCTATGACGATGATTGGGAAGAAGCATGGGGCAAAGTCTTCGTGGCTTAGCAGCGCGTTGTCTATTTCAAGACGGAAATCGACTTCAATGAGAATTGGGCTGCTGTTGCTAGCTTCCGCCCTGTCGTGCCACGGGATGTTGCGTATTTGGAGAATAACAAACAAGCATCGGGCATCGTACATCGTCGATGAGCGAACTCAATTTGACCGGCGCGTCACGTCCGTGTGCGAGGGATTTGTTATAAAAAACTCATGGCTATGCCACCGGGGGGGGGGTCAGTTACGGATGTGGGGGGGGTCAGTATACGCTGACCCAATTAGATGGACGGACATATATAATCTACTATATAATAAAAAAGGATTTCTGTGACTTTTGACAAAAAGGGTGAGGCTTTTGTGAATTATGACAATAAGGATGAAGCTTTGTGACTTTTTACCAAAAAGGGTGGGGCTTTTGTGACTTATGACAAAAAGGGTGGGGATCTTGTTTATGATAATATCTAATAAGAGGGGAAGATATATATAATTTAATAAGGGACCACCCCTGTTTGTGCTATTGCCACTCCATCTGCCACCCCAACTGTCACCCCAACTGCCACCCCCACCGCCACCCAACTGAATGGATCAGTCGAAATCTCGCACTAGATGGCTTGCGGCACCACATCCATCAGTGTTGCAGTGATGAGCTGCGTGTAAAGGTAAGCACATACACACTTCTCATGGTTCGTCGTCGTAGCTCTTAGCTCATGTGGTGGAGCGACTGATCAATGTTTTTGACGCTTGATCAGGCGGTACCACGGCGCCCGGACTGCCGACTAACGGAGGGGGTCCTCCGGTTGTCTCTTTACTGCTTGTCTGCTTGTGTTCCTGCTCACCTTGTGTACACGACGGCTTGGGCGTGGGTCGCTCTCCAGGTGGCGGGGATATAAACACGGCAATTCCTGATGCAAGATTGGGGGAACTTGTAACGAGTTGACCTATGTGCTTATCAGGCGTGATCAGGTACAATAAAGCCCGAATCAGGTGTGATCAGGTTTGATCAGCAGTGATCAGGATTGATCAGCAGTGATCAGGCTTGATCAGGCTCGATCAGGCGCTAAAAGTCGTTGATCAGGTGTGATCAGGCTTGATCAGGCGATAAAGACGATTATCAGGACCGCCTGCCTTTGATCAGGGATTATCAGAGTCGGTGTTTAATCTAGTCGATTTTGTACAAGTTGGCGCGATCTGCGAGTTGTTGATCACAGAGCGCAGTTGAAGATCGATGATCTTGTGGTGATCAGTGGAGGGGTACTTGATCGGGCAGCGGAAATCTTCACCAACCGATCACGGGGCCTCTTAAGTTTAGTCCGCTAATAGAACACCCAATATACTATGTATTCCAAGATTAAGCCTAAGAGGAGGGTCGATCAGCGACGAGCTGATCGCCAGTTTCCACTAAAATCCACCTAGAGTTCCCATGGGTCGCTTAGAGCAGCCGAACTCTAGGGGCCAAAAAACGTGGACCAATGGGGGAAGAGGTGAGAACACCTTCCCAAAAAAAAACCTTTGCAAAATACTACCGCTGACACAGCGGGTGGAGTTGAGGGTGCGTTCTGAAGACCCTTACGTCTGCCGGTGGGCCAAAAAGTGCACTACGTGCTCCCGCCCGGGACGTAAGGGGTGCGTATGCAAAAGAGAGGGAGGAGCGAGGAGATCACGCCTCCCCCTCAGTGATCTAATCGATCGGACGCAAAAGGAGAACTTAATTATCACTTATATCCTAAAAACTACCAAAAACCTAATATCAGCCAATCAGAACTACCCATCCCTATACGCCTCGTCGACCAGTCGACCTGATTTTCGCTTACCGTTAGGTTACCGTTAGGTAACCGTATCAGTCGTCGCGTCATTACGTTGGGTACCTGTACCTAACCGTCCCTTCTCACGAAGACCCGTCTATGTCCCGTCCAGTCTGCCGACAGTTGTGCCGACTGGACGGGACATAGACGGGTCTTGTACCAACATTCGTACCAACTATCGTACCGACTAATATATCGCCTATTGTACCAACTATGATACTGACTACTGTACCAACTATGGACCGCAAAAATTTATAATATGCTTCACCACACTCACGTTGTGTGCTGTATTTAGTACGACATTGCCCTCGCTAAATGGATGTGGGCCATGGAATGTCCATCAAATACTAACGAAGGAACCACGTTCGCTTGCTATGCACGTTTGCCGCAGTACCCCGCATTAGAGGAACTTTGCCCAAAAGCGTTTACTCTTTTGCTCAATGCGCTTAGCTGCACAAATACAAATATGCCTTGAAGCGAAGCTACGTCTGAAATCATGGCAATCTTTGCACCGCAACTGGTAGCCATCGGTGAGGTGAAGCAAGGCGAGAATACTTTAAAGAATGCCATTTGCGTCGCTCTACACTGCAAGAACGTTCTACTGCCGACGCGACTTTTGGCCGCAGTGTTTGAGCATTATATTAAGAAGGGCCTAGTACAAGCACAAGTGGCTGTTGCGAACAAGTACGAAAAGCGGTTTCGAAGGGCCGCGTTGAAGCAGCTCTGGCCAACGAAGTGACTACAGCAGGGTGGTGCGATGGACGGTCGGCAGTAGGAGCAGCACTTTCCGATGATCACTTCTATTCCTCTCAATGTCCAAGAAGCTACTTCACAAGCATACAACTGCGCCTGCACTATGTTTTACAGCTTGTGCCATCGGTATAGGTTGCATTTTCATAGCGTTCGCATATGACGATCCCGCCGCCTCGGCCTGCGAAAATGCATACATAGTACACGTAAGAAGTCGACCTGCAGTACCTAGAACTGATATATGAATGATCGTTTGTACAATAAAGCGCAGCTCGTTCTGGAAAGAGATCGTAAAGTTGCCCACCAACATATCCGCCACGCGTTGAAGCGCCCGTAGCATTTCTTCTTTCATGATGCAATAGTTACGTACAAGTAAACAGAACTGTTGTCCCATACATATATATGTGTCTTCCATGGACTATAGTATGGAATTGCTATTGCCACCCTGTTGGGGTGGTAGTTTGGGTGGTGTGAGGGTGGCAGTTTGGGTTGAATTCGTCACATTATACTTTCTGAAACCAACCAACTTGGTTTGGCCCGGGATCGAACCCGGGACCTTCCGGTCCCGTGGTGAGCAGTGAACCACAGGACCACGGTCGGATTAAGCGGGTGGCAGTTGGTGTGGCAGATGGGTGGCAATAGCAACAACAGGGGTGGCAATAGCAAAAACAGGGGAGGCAATAGCAATTCCCTTTAATAATATATAGTGTGAGGAACGCCCGCTTCTTGTCGTTCGCCCCCTCTACCTGTAATCACTTTCCTGTGCTCTCATGGGCCAGTGAGGGGGTCGCGGCATTTGATTGGCTGAGAGGCTGAGAGGGCACCCAAAGGGGGCTACGCTTCTAATAATATATACTTAGATGAAGGTCATAGTGGTTGGTTCAGGAATTGGCGGCATCTCCGCTGCTTATCACTTGGCCAAGGATGGCCATGAAGTTATACTACTCGAGAAAAACGCGGAGATCGGTGGGCATACGTATGAGATGGAGATCGATGGCGAAATGGTGGACATTGGCTTCATGATGTTCGGTGACTCGAATCCTAATATCAAAGGATGGTTTAAGTCATTAGGGGTAACGCAGCCGGATGGCACTACCAAGAAACGTATCCCAATGAGCCTTACAGTCATGTCTGAAATTGATGGTGACCTTCAATTCTCATCACGAGCTCCATTCCATGGCAGTGTATTCAATTTCTTCGACATTCGTATCTGGCGCGTGCTCATCGATATTTACAGGTTCACAATGGACCTTATGACTATGCCCGTGAAGGAAACCATTTCAACTCGTGAATGGGCTGCCAAGGGTCGGTACTCGAATGAATTCTTCCGCCACTACTTCTTGGCTTTCGTTTCCATCCTCTGGACGGTGCCCAAACACGACGTGCTTGACTTACCAGTGACGCAATTCCTGCGCTGCCTAAAAACGCACTCCAACTCACTTTACATACCCCTGTGGCAAGTAGTTTTGGGGGCGCTGGGACGTCGCACCGACCGACCCAAGCACCTTTGGTGGTACGTTGGCTCCGGCTACATCAAGCCTTTCCTCAAAATCTTTACTCAGGAGTACAATGGCACCGTGCGCTGTAACACAACTGTTGATCGAGTTGAAAGGGGTGGTAAGGCGGTGATTCTACACAGTGGTGAGCGCCTCGAGTGCGATCACGTCGTGCTAGCTACCCATGCCGACGAAAGTGCTAAAATGCTCCGTTGGAGTGACAAAGCGTACCACTCGCTCATGCGTTTCTACTATCACAAGAGTACAGTTTATGTGCATCGTGACGCTACCATGCTGCCGTCATCAAAAAGAGTATGGAGTAGTTGGAATGTCCTCATTACGAAGGAAGAGCAGTACGTCCTAACGTACTGGATGAACCGCATCCAGCGCCTGAACAGCAAGAAGGACGTCTTCGTAACCATCACACCGCACGACTTCCAGGGCAAGTGTCCTGCGTCTGAACATACTATTTCTGCTTTCCGCTGGGACCATCCGCGTCTGCTTGCGGATTGCATTCCTCAGCACGAGATTATTCAAGAGGAGAATGTATCCCTCTCCGGATCTTGGCTAGGTCGTGGCTTTCACGAAGATGGGTTTGTTGCCGGTCGTCGTGTAGCGGCAATTATCCGTGATCCTAAGCATAAGCAAACGGCTCTTTATGAGGACCCAGGTAATATCCCGGTTCCAGATGTACCCCCTTTTGCGATCCCACTGAGTTTACATGTATTTGGAGTGACTGTGGTTGGTTTGGTGAGTTACGGATTCGCTAAGCTGATTCAGTGCTTATAGAGCGTGGTATCGTTTATAGTATCGTGAATCTTCAAATACATGTATTAAATCTGGTTGTATCTGCTACTCGAAGTCAAGCTGTAAGATAGCTCACAACTACTCATTTGCAGGCGCAAGAGACAGATAATCACTCGAATGTTCCATTACCGGCAGTTTGATGTTCTTAAACAGAAATCCTACCGGTATCATTTTCGACAATTCCGTAACTGTGTAACGAGCTTTGGGTATCCACCAGATGAATCTTGGCTGTCAAAACAAAATAAAAACTTCCTTCGTCTTTTGGTGATTAAGTGATCAATAACAAAATACTGGAAATTTTAGCACAAGCATCACCATTCATCTCTAATGCATTTTGTTTATGCATTTGTTTATGGGTATCTTGAACCATTTGTAAAAAAAACCGGCCTAAATGAAGGAGCTGGGATCTTTGGAGTTTCCTGTCAGGCGGCGAAATTTTTGGGCAATTTCATCAAACTCGGTACTTAGGTCGTCCAAACAGTTAGCCAACGCCTCTACAGGTGATGAGGCGTCATTGGTCTGTACGCGCACGGTTATATCGTGGATAAGTGGGTGTGGATGGCGATAGCCACTGAACGTCACGTTCGGGTCGCGGAGTAGCTGCCTAAAAACAATCAATAAAAAATTGATAAAATATCAACTAAAAGAAATTCATTCTAGAGCGCACATGCGGATGAGGTTTCCCATCGTATGGTCCTCACGTAAAATAGTGAATTTTCCGGCGTTAGATATTTTTGTGTCTTTTTCGTAAGTCACTTTCTGCGCTCCTTCGGGTAGTAGATACGAGTCGCTACGGTTCGGAGCGTTCATGCTAATTGGTAGCGCGAAAAGTAGATAATTAAATTTCATTCTAATCAGAAAAACGATTGGTTAAAATCGTAGCGGGTCAGCGTATACTGCCCCCCCCATTTCCGTAAACTGACACCCCCGTGCATAGCCATGAAATTTTGTAAAAAATTCAACACAGTTTAAACCGTTTTAGAGCCTGGTTCAAGTAAGAAATAGAGGTAAAAGAAATAGAGGTCTCGGAAACTGCGCGGTTCAGAATATAGCTACAAAAATCAATATCGATATTAAAATTCAGTAACTGGCATGTCTTCCAGTGCAGCTGACAACGAGGGCATTGTTCACGCCGTGTCGGTGGTTCAGCCCGGATTGGTAAAAATGCATAAACACATGAATTACATAAGAGCCTGGTTTACATGAATACATAAATGTCTCAAATAGAACATTGCCACAGCCGTTCTATCCCGAGCAAAAAACGCAGCATTTCCGCCGATATATTCATTCACTGAATGCCAGTGTGCGTCGATCATGTTGCAAATGCTATCGAATGAATCCTTGGAGCAACGGAACTGGTCACGAAACCATCCTTCATCAAACAGAGTCTTGTAATCTGCAACCACAAACAAGGATCGACGCATACAAAATCGTCTGGACCTAGGCCGACGATGACTACGCCCATCCTCATCATCGTCGCTATCAAGCACCACAGCAAGGGCATTTGTTATAGCCAGAATTGCTGCTGAGACGACAGCAGCTCCAACGTTTCGACTGCGATTCGTCATCTCTATTAATTTTTCAGTCAGAAATAGACCTCTGGAACCTATATTTAATTAATAGAGGTGACCCTCTGGAGCTGACCAATAGAATTGCAGCGCACTTTTTTGGATCTCTATTTTTTCACCTCTATTTCTTACTTGAACCAGGCTCTTAATAAAGGGTCGCCCTACCGGCACACCCCATGTCACTTTCGACCAATAGAATTCGAGAAATTTTGTTGCTGTCGTCTTAGAAACTGAGGACGCAGACGACTTAGGTTTTCGAGTCGCTGTCCCTGGCAGAGAGAGAGGATTGGGTACGAGCGTTGAAACATTATATTTCTGGTGGGGATGAACTGGCCCTATGTCGTCGTAGCCTAAAGTCAGCGACGCTGGCTCCGATTTTTATGTTCGACAAGATCTCCAACGTCTGCACCATCTGTACACAAACCTTCATAGTATATCGACCCCGTCACCAATGCAGGTACAAAAGGCTGAGATGTATTGGCAGTGCTAGAACAAAATTCATTCGTTTTTCTTTTTTTTGTTATAGAATACCTGGAGAAGATCGAATCTGTATTTGGCGCATGTAACAAAAACGATAAGATGGAAGGCATTCTTGAACCCTTGGAAGTAAAGACGATTCATTTCGGGTTTTTGTCGCTTCAATTCTAAACTGTTTTTATTCTATGTTGACGGCATGAAGAAACTGAAAATGAAGTGGTCTCAGGATACCCTTGCTACGCTGAAAAAGATGTCGCCACTGAGCTTAGAAGTGACTTTGAAGCAAATGTGCCAAGGAGCTGTAAAGACATATGCTGAATGCTTTCAAATGGAATACCGGATGGCTGCGCGCATGATGGAGAATCCTGACTTTTTCGAGGGCGTCCGTAATGTGGTTGTGGATAAAGATCGCAACCCGAAGTGGGCCAAGCGCGATATCACCAAGGTTACGGCGGAGGAGGTGAAAAAATTCTTTGAGCCATTGGACGAGGATCAGGAGCTGATACTGTATCCGTCCTTGACGGTATCAACGCATAAGAAGGAATAGACTTTTCGCTCTGAACATCCTTCAATCTTCCAAAGCGCATCGTCGCTCGTTGACTTGAACGACGAGTAAATAGATCCACCATCATATTTTCCCCTGGTCACCTTGATTTATTCAGCGATTCTAAGCGTTCTCAGGTATGGTTATACTTAAGCGTCTATTTGCTAAAGGCGCTCTACCTGGCTAGCATGAACTCTTGTTTCTTGTGCTCTTCACAATGAAAAGAAACTGGCTCACCTAAGCCATCTTGACGACGCCCTTTGTGCGGCTATTGCTTACAAGCAATCGCGGCTTGTGGTTGCGAGGTAATGCGAATTCTGGAGCTGCCGTGGAAACGAAACACCGAGTTATGGATCTGCACAAGGAGAAGCAAACAACCCAAACTCAACCACCACGCATAAGACCGCGCTCCGTCATCTCGCAAGACCCGTCTGACTGTTGCGTTTTATTCAATCAGCCAAATTAGTCAGTCTTAAGGTACTTATCTAATGAAGAAAATTCTTAAAAGAAAGCCGTAGACCAATCCAGTGTCTTTACCAAGTCCTCGGTGCCACACATCTCACGGATGCTATGCATGCTCAGTTGAGTCAGGCCCACATCAATGGTGCGAATGCCTGTGTTTGTCGACATAATCGGACCAATTGTGGAACCACAGCCGGTGTCCTGACGCACCACGAACTCTTGGATGTCCACACTGTGATGACGTGCAAGCTCCTTCATCAAGAAAGATGACGTACCGCTCGTGGCGTAACATTCATTGGCATTGTATTTGATCACAGGACCAGCATGAATTGCAGGACGGTGGTTCTGCTCGTTTTTATCAGCGTAATTAGGGTGCACGCCATGAGCCATATCAGCTGAAACCATGAATGATTTCCTGGCAGCGGCACCGCACAGCTCCCCTTGCGCTACGCGCTTGGCTACCGACTGCATGAAGTTAGACCCAGCGCCCATAAGTGACTGCGATCCAACTTCCTCGTTATCAAATAGCGCAACTACACGGACATTCTCATCCTCCACTAAAGTATCCAGTGACTTAATTAGCGCTTGCGTGGCCAACCAAGAGCAGCACAGGTTGTCTAGTCTAGGCGAGAAAATAAATTCTTCCAACACACCACCAACGTTAGCTCCCTGCGTGTCAAAGAGACAAAGCTCAAAGTCGTAAATCTGGTCAATCTTAACATCTAGCTCCTTGGTAATAAGCTGTAGCAGCACCGACGCGTGTTTCGATTTTGACTGGTCTTTGCCATCTGTCGTGAAAGGGTTGTAGGGCGACCCTTTATTAAAACGGTTAAAACTGTGTTGAATTTGTTACAAAATTTCATGGCTATGCACGGGGGGGTTAGTATACGCTCACCCCTCAATTCGCCATAAGACCCAAAAATGAGGATTGGCTAATTAAGTTTTTCATTTAAGAGTGGGTATGTTAAATCGACCCCCCAAATTGTTAATTCGAACCCCCCGCCCATTTCTACACATCCCGAATGTGCAAAGAGCAAGCGTCTCATACGACTACTACGAAGAGGTACGACTTACGTCCGCTTCTGGAAGGGAAAGTACAAAAGCACTAACGTTATTTATTTGAGCATCAGTTATTTATTTGAGCATCAATTGTCTCACTTAGTCGCTGCACGCAATCGTCAACTTGAATTCGTGCATTTCCAAACACATAAATGACCGGAATTTTAGTTGTGGCACTAGCCATAAAAATGAAACGGATGCTTATTAACACCTGCCCACGAAAATAGACAAAACTACCTCCCAGTCTCGCCTCAGACACGTACGACCGTAATGCACAATGCATTCAGCTGCAAGATGATGTGCTGCCACTTCATTTACACAGCAGCTACCATACGACGTGTCTTCGAGCACAAAAACAAGCTCCCATTGTCCCACCAGCTCTTCTTTTAATTTCTGCTGAACTAAAGGAGTATTTGGCAATAGCGAATCGGGAAACTGGAGAGCAATTTTCTTGTAGGCACCAAGACGGAGCTGCTCGACGGTGCGTTGAATGCCATAGTACTCACAAATATCATAATCTTCTACGGATACACCATCGCTTTCATCCACTCGCACTTTAGCTTTAATAGCTCGCGAGCCATCGTCACATTCGAAGGCTAAGACAACGGTCATTAGCTCTAACTTATTTACAATATATAAAGGGCATTGTTACATCGATGTGTAGAAATGGGCGGGGGGGGGGGCGAATTAACAATGGGTGGGGGGCGATTTAACATTCCCCTTAAGTCATGGAAATTATAGGTGTACCTCACCTTTTTGTTACGGTGTACCTCACTTTTGTTGTATGTACCTCCCTTAAATTCAATACTGGAGTCCTCCTCCGATCCTTATCCCCAAAATTTTTCCGACGTTACCGAGATCCTTCAATTCCAAAACTTTCATATCGGAAAAGAATTTCGAAACGATATCATCATTGGCGCCTGTGACCAAAAGGTCATCCACATATGCACCGACCAACACATTTCCAGCTTCATTTATTTTCACGAAAATACAAGTGTCAGTGACACACTGTGTGAAGTCAATTTGTATAAACGATTCACATATTAAAAATTTGCCACAGTCTTCCGGCTTGTATAAGCCGTAAATGTTTCTGTTCAATTGAAGCGCCAACTCATCCTTAGACTTCACTCCAAAAACTTCAAATTGTTTTTGATTAATCGTTATACCTTGAGGCACTTCCAAAATATTTCATTTTTTGGGTCTTGGCCTTGGGTTATGCACTAGGTACATCACCGTGTCGTGCAGCGACACCCCAAATTGTGCCAACATCAGAATAACTTTTACGTTGTCTATTTTCATCACCGTTGAAAACATAAGAACTAACTTCACCATAGACCTGTTTGTAACCCCTCGCGATCAAACGCGCCTATCATTTATCGACCGTTACATCTGACTTCAGTTTGGTTTCATAAACCCACTTGGTCGGGAGAGGTACTTTATCTGGATGAACAAATTTTGATGAACTGTTGTCAGTGAAGGCAAGGCAAAATTTGCCTTGTGTAAAGAATTCCAGTCTCTCGTTGGATGTCTTTTGTGTGCACACGCCCATATATCTAGTTTGCTGTGCACCACGCCACTCCACGAGCGCATGAACCCACTTTGGGAGACTATAAATTTGCCAAAAGCGTACTCAAGTATTTGAAAGGGACAAGCAGTTTACGTTTGAAGTTAAAACACGATGAAGAGCTGCCACTTTAAGTTCGAATCACGTGCTACAGTGGTGCCGTATTTGCGGCTGACAAAGACGATCGGAAAATTGTGAGTACGATTGTGATTTACGTGAATGGAATGACAGTGCATGAATCAGACTATTGTGGCTTTTTTTTACGGATGCAGCTGATTTTGTGGTCGTGGAAGGGAATCAATTGGTTTGAAGGAGTTACTCAATGAAGTTGAAGTTCGTTCGAATAAGCCACTCATTTTAAAGATTGATAACCAGGCGGTTATAAGACATGCGGAATAGAAGTGAGAGCTGGAAGCACATAGCACATTGATGTGAAACTCAAGTATTTGAAGGATTATGCTAAAGGAGGTGTTGTTTTTGTCGTACAGCGTGTTATAATTGGGCCTACTTAAGGGCCTAATTATGGGCCTAATTAGGGGTCCGATTGCGGACACAAATTGGGTACGTAATCGTGTACGATTGTGTGTACCACGGTGTATACAGTTGCGTGTACAACCGTGGTGCACATAGACAAAACATAGACGAGACACAGGGAGATGGGACGATTACATACAGGTACTCAACGAACATCGAAGAACGACGGATAAATCAGGTCGACTGGTCGACGGAGGACGCCTGAATGGGTGGTTCTGATTGGTGGATATTAGGTAATTGGTAGTTCTTAGGATTTAAGCAATAATAAAGTTCTCCTTTTGCGTACGATCGAGTAGATCGTTTAAGGGACGGCACCTTTGCGCCTCCCTCGTTACTAAATACCTCTACGTCCAGGGCGGGAGCACTTTGTGCGTTTTTGGCCCACCGGTAGTCGTAGAGCGTGAGAACTCGCCGCAACTCCGCCCGCTGTGTCAGCGCTTATTCTTTTTAAAGGTTTTTGGTCTCGGGAACGTGATCGAGCAGTGCTCTCAGCTCTTCCACGTTTGGTCCACGTTTGGCCTCTAGATTCCGGATGCTGTAAGCGCCCCACGGGAACTATAGGTGGATTTAGTGAAATTTACCCCCCCTCGTAGTTCTAGGCTAGGAATACATATATTTGGGTGTTCCTTTAGCTGTTTAAGACTCCAGAGGCTCCGCGATCAGGCAGTGAAGACTTCCGCTGCCTGATCAAGTACCCCCTTCGCCGATCAACACCTGATCGACACTCTGCAACTCGCGATCCGCGTTCATCTGCTCGCAACTCGCGCCAACTAGCTGATAAACGAATTTTAACTCCTGATCAAGCTGATCAAGTCTGATCACAGCTGATCAACGACTTTTAGCACCTGATAAAGCCTGATCAAGTCTGATCACAGCTGATCAACGACTTCTAGCACCTGATCTAGCCTGATCAAGTTTGATCACAGCTGATCAACGACTTTTAGCGCCTGATCAAGCCTGATCACTGCTGATCAAGCCTGATCACTGCTGATCAAACCTGATCACACCTGATTCAAGCTTGATTGCGCCTGATCAATCCTGATCGCAGCAGTCGCTTCATCACAAGTTAACTCAATCTTGCAACAAGAAATTGCAGCGTGTCATCCCTGCCACCTGGAGAGCGACCCACGCCCAAGCCGTCTAGTACACAAGGTGAGCAGGAACAAAAGCAGTTAAAGAGACAACCGGAGGACCCCCTTCGTTAGTCGGCAGTCCGGGCGCCGTGGTAACGCCTGATCAAGCGTCAAAAACTTTGATCACCCGCTCCACCGCAATGGTGCGCGTGCCCGGATCTTTGGGCGACGCGGGATATCACGGCATTCTACGCAAGATGGTGCTGATGCGGAAGTGAAAACGGAAGCGGAAGCAGAAGTGAAGATAAAGGTGGAAAAGTAGGAGGTGGTTGTGACGATGGAAGGCAGTTCGCCGTCGTCATGCCTGAAGAAGAAAGAAAATGCTGATCATCAGGGCCTGGGGAGGAATCTTGATAAGACAAAGAAGGAGAAGCCTCAACCACCTCCCGAGGCTCCTTCGGGAGCCCATGCGGATTATAACGCAAGTTATGATCCGACAAAATATATGTGTGTATAATGATCCGGATTGGGATCCGGTGGTGAAGTATTACAAGACCGAGCAGCCGAAGGTGTTGATGAAGGCGCCTGGGTCGGAGAGCGACGCGACGAAAGTCGACCAAGTACGCCACCAACAGAAGCCGATCTGGTGAAGACGTTTTACCGAAAGGTTTACAAAGGAAAACTGGAAGATTTATTATTGACGAAATCGATCATGAACCTACTTGGGGTCATGATCAGCGGGAAGCTGAACGGACCGATCGATCAGCCAGTTACGGATGGGAAGGACAAGCTCACGATCGTGCTAAGGCTATCACGCCTGATCAAGCAGGCTGGTCTGACGACAGGCGCCTACGATGCTGAAGAGGTGTTTGATCAGGACCCAGAAGATCTGGCAGAAGCTACCCAGAAGTTGTTTTATCTGTTGGTACCCATCGTGGGCCAAACTACTAAGGTGGAACCCTTGAACTCCCCGCTGAAGATTGAAGCGGGCACGTAGATGAACGTGGCATAACTCACGGGATCATAGAGTTACTAATCTTCCACTTCCAAAGGCGATGAACCTGAAGTGGAGTCGAGTAGTGCCGGAAGTATAGACCCCAAGATCACCAGGATGACAGTTTGCCAGAAGGATGAATCCAAATCTTCGGTTATCAAGATGGAATCTCAATCGATCAAGGTAGAAGATGATCAAGTATCGCAAGGTCCACAGCTGCATACATTCTTTGACAAGGCTATGGAGAAGTTTCTGGCTGAGGAAAGAAGCAAGTTGACACTTGGAGTCGCTGGCAAAAAAACCGCCAGCTAAAGACAGGAAGAGCTTCAACGATCCCAGAGCGAGTATATTGAGCCAGATGAGCCGATCACACTGCCGCGACGAGCCACAGTTGCGTTCGCGTACACTGGGATGCCTGATCAACAGCCGATTCCCCGGATCCGGATGTCTGCGATTAGTGATCTGAAGGAATTTTCGGGGAAAGAAGGGGATGAAGATCAAGCGCGGAATTGGATTAGTCGCCTCAATTCAGCATTTATGCGCGATCAAGCTTCTGATCACGAAAAGTGTTTGATACTGGGCGATTTACTAAAAGGACCAGCACGCAATTGGCATCGCCAGACGAGTAGAGCTACCCGATCAAGTTGGAAAAGTCTCGTGGATGAGTTTGAAGTTCAATACTGTGGAAGTGGTCAATCGGCATCCCGCCAGTATTATTACACGAAGCAGCTATCAGATGAAACTACCATTGAGTATCTGCACCGGTTGAATTTGGCGGGACTGCGAGCAAAGTTGCCGATAAGGGACGGATCGCCTACGATCTTACGCGAGCATGTGCAACATTTTCTGGATACATTGGCCAATCGCGAGCTCGCCGATCAACTGGCACTTTTCCAGTTGGCTACCGCCACGGATTTGGAAGATACATTGCGGGCGTATGCGCGCAATAAGTGGTACCAGACAACCGCGGCGGTAGGTACCAGCCGATTCCGCCATAAATTCGGCGACGATCGGGAACCTGCCGTGGCGCGGAAGCCCAAGGCAGTATGCGCGATCAAGGTGACGTCTGGGAGTGAAGAATCAAGTGCTGACGACAGTGGAAGTGATGGTGATCAGCGCCGTTATATGATTGCTGCTATGCGCGATCAACCAGGGGCGCACAATCAACCTGGCGAGTCCCTATCGGGCAAACAAAGTGATTCAAGTGCAGTCGATCAAGGGGCGATGAAGAAGTGCAGTCATTGTGGATCGATCAGGCACGATAATTTACGTTGCTGGAAGCGCCTGACCTTTCTGAAATGTGGCAAGAAGGGACACCCGACCGATGCTTGTACGTCTGCCGAGCATGCGGCGAAGTTCACGATGCGGGCAAGTGCCCTATGGAAGAATTTTACAACCGCATCCGCCAGTGGTACAATCCCACCAAGCATGCTGGAATGTTGCGCAAGGAAGATGAAGATTTGTTAAACTAGGACGCTCGCCAGGTTGGAATCTGGTACGAGACGAGCGTTCTGGTTTGTGTATTTTTGCATATGTGGATAAGAAGAGGGCTGATATCAATCATCAGAAAGAGATAATGAAAAATGTGATCAAACTGATTTACCACGTTTGTCTAATTTCCGTATTGATGAGTTTTCTCGGTCCCAGGTGATCATGTAAGTTGATATACTTCCAGTTGAATCACGTGGATATTGGAAGTACCACTCGCCAAAGAAATCTTTAAACAAGCCAAGGCGAGTGGTTAAATTAATAACGAACGTGCCACGCTATTATTTGATTCTGGTGCTGAAGTGTCGATCATCGACTCAACCTTTGCTCGTAAGGTGAGTTGTCAGATCGACACGAGTCAAACACAAGAATGTGTCGGCATTGGAGAAAGTGCATATCTCACGGAGGGGCGCACTAAAATCAAGATTACGTTAGCGGGCTCGTTGGTTTATTATTTCCATGCATGGGTGGGCAAGCTTGTTGGTCAAGATGCTATATTGGGTATGGATTTTATGATACCAGCTGGTGTTCGATTAGACATCGCCCACGGTGCACTAAGTTTGCCTGATGAGGTGATCATCCCATTGGAGGGGCGCCGACAGCTGTACGAATCGAGTGGTAATTATATGAAACTCAATCAGTACGAACAGATCCCAGTAGGTCGATCTGCTGAGGTTCGGATTTATGACCAGCGATCTCGAAAGTTGTGGATTACTCGTGGAAAAGATTGGGTCCCCACTATCACTAGGGGCGTGGGTAATTTGCGATATCTGCGTGTTACGAACGTCGTTGATCATCCGATCATTGTGCAAGACGATACAATTTTAGGTATCTGGATGAACAAAGATGATGTCCCCCGTCGCCCTGGATTTGTTTCGATAGGGTCTAATCGTTACAAGGAGTGGCAAAATCTCGCGTATCAAGCGTCTACCGATTCTGTGAATGACGATCAAGAAAGTGTCGATCATGGCCCCCTAGTCGAGAAGAGGGAGTATCCCACTCCTCAAAGTATTTTTTTAGTGTGTCCTACGGACGCTATCGTCACATCTGTGGCATTGGTTACCGGAGGGTCGCAAAAGGTGCAAGAGGTACAAGCGCGGTGCAATCAGGAGCCGGGGACGAAAGGTCCGACCTTGGATCACGGAGTTGAACAACCTGTTACAAGAGATACGCCTAGTCAAGATACGCGTGATCACCCTGTCTCAGCCGATCCTAGCGAATTTGGTGTAATCCCTATCGATGATCAAGTTTGCTACCATAAAGCGGAGATTTGTATGTGGAAGAACTAAAGAAGCAGCTTGCTACGTTGCCCGAAGTATCTGCAAGAACCGAAAAGATGACTAAAGGTGATTTGCTAGTCGGAGACCCCTTGGTCAACACGGCAGAAGAAATTGATCAGCTTCGCGATATAATTTGGGCGAAGAAACATCTGTTGATCGGGAAAGGGAACGCGCTACCTCCTGCTGCACGTGGAGTTGTTTGCGATATCGATGTAGGCAATGCGCGCCCGATCTCCCAAAAGTGTCGAAAGGTGGCTCCGCAATTTCGCGAGAAGTTATCGGCTTTGATCAAGGGGCTATTGGTGACTAAGATCATTCAGCCGTCTACGTCACCCTGTGAATCACCTATAGTGATCATCGTGAAAAATAATGGGGTTGATATTCGCTTATGTATCGATTATCGCGCGGTGAATCAACTCAAACGTTTGATGGTATACCCAATGCCCCTGATCTCTGACCTACTCGAAGATTTGGATAAAGCGTTGTGGTTTTGCTCTTTGGATATGGCGAGCGGTTTTTGGGTCGTGTCTATGACCGATCGATCACGTCAGATTTCGGCGTTTGTAACTCTGTTTGGATTGTTTGAATGGAATAGGATGCACTTTGGTCTAAAGAATGCTCCGCAAATCTACCAGCGGATGATTGTTAATGCATTATACGGGTATATCAAGGTTAAGGACGGTGCTGACGAAACGGCTGATGTATTTACTGTGGGAGAGCCCGACCAGACACCGGGCCCGTCTGTGCTGCAGCGGCGGT
>CM047581.1:380745-462247 GCA_026184515.1 Peronosclerospora sorghi | reverse complement strand
GGGAGAGCCCGACCAGACACCGGGCCCGTCTGTGCTGCAGCGGCGGTAATATATCGATGATATTTTGATCCCTGCACCTACATGGGCTACCCTGTGTGACAAGGTGCGGCACCTGTTGGTTGTCGATCAGTGGAACTTGTCGATCAGCGTGGCTAAATCGTACTGGGGGCGAAGTGGAGTCCCCTATTTAGGGCATCATGTCTCTAGCCGAGGATTGGAAACAAATCCAAAAAATTTGGATGATTTGATCGATTTGCCTTTCCCTAGCACCTCACCTGCTATGCAATCGTTTTTGGGAAGCTTGAACTACTACCGTCGATTTATTGAAGATTTCGCGATCTATACCGCTGTACTCTACGAATTAAGGGAGATAGATTATCAAGAGTTAAAGAGCCGATCATTGAGCAAGGAGAATTCGGATCATGAGGGCGATCGATTAATCAGGGCAAAAGTAGCATTCAGCATGCTGAAAGAGAAGATTGCGTCAGCCCAATCCTGCGCCACTTTGATCAGAACAAAACGCCGGTGATCGTGGTTTACGCCAGCAAATGGGCGGTATCCGCCGCGCTGGTACAAGAACATGATCAAGTGTATTTTCCCGTCGCATTCGCCAGCTGAACATTGAAGAAAGGTGAGATCAATTACAGCCGCGTCGAAAAGGAAGCTCTGGCGCTTCTACGGGTTTTGGATGTTTACTTCACGATGCTGGTAGGAAATACGATTATTGTCTTGTCACGTTTATCCACGTTGAAATGGTTACTAACATCCAACGGGCAGGACGGACGATTGGGCAGATGGGCTGCAATCTTATCACAATGGGACCTCGAGATCAAGAAATGTATACAGGGAGAAGAGGATGTACTAGGGGCGTTAGCTGCAAGCATCAGCCCTCGCACCGAAATCGATGAAGCACTGATTTCGATCGCTCCGAAAAAGCAACCGCGGCAGATGATTGAAGAACCACCTACGGTTGAGAAAGGCGAAGAACTCTACGTGATCAGTTTCGATGGATCTGCAAGTGTCAAGCGACGTGTGGGTGCGTTTGGCGCTATTGTGTGGAAATTACCGGAGTGGAAGATTATGACCGCGGTAGCCGATCATGCACCAGATATCACGGTGAACGAAGCGTAATACCATGGATTGCTTTTAAGTTTGGACCTACTGTCGCGATATCCCAAAGGAAGGATGATCGTGTGTGGAGACTCGAATTAGGTAATCCGGCAAATGCGCGGTGAAATAGAGTGTAAATCTAAACGATTGCAAGTGTTGCAACAGCGTGCGTTTAACCTCCTTCGCGAATGGACTGATCATGATCTGGTTCATGTTAAAAGAGAGTGGAATAATAGTTCAGATCATATCACCACTATGGCCATGCAGGGTGGAACAAGATTTGAGATTGATGACGAGAAACAGCTGGAGGAATTGCCGATCTCAACAGATTGTCGGAAGTGATCACGTGGAATGAAGATCCCACTGCCCACAAGTGCCAGTGACGACAAGATCACGTAACCTCCGTCAGCCGCGCGTCCGTCAACGTGGCCCGATATATCCATATCCGGGATAAGGGCGGAACGGGTGAAAAAGGCGCAGGACGAAGAGAAATGGATTCATGATTTGCGAAGTTATCTGTATGGTGACGTCTCACAATTGAGCGCAGACGAGGTAAAGGATAGCGCGAAAATTGCTGACAACTACGATGTCGACGAACAGGTATTGCTGATTTACTGTGGGAATATGGCCAAAGGAAAAGCCAGCGATGACAAAGATGATCAAGACGATCGGCACTCTTCGATTAAGATGGTCTTACCCGAGACCCTTTATGCAGATGTCCTCCACCATTATCATGTGATCTTGGAAGGAGGACACAAAGGAATAGGGCGTACATATCAGCGGATCAGACGATAATTCCATTGGCGTGGTCTATTCCGAAGTGTACAAAGGTTTGTTGGGAAATGCGTAGATTGCGAGACGGGGAAGGGCAAGCCTACGATCAAGGGTATGTAGCCGGGGAATAGCGAGGCTACGTACCCATTCCAAGTGATAGCCATGGATCATATCCCGTCACTACCCCGATCGACTGATGGACATACGGAACTGCTGATTTGGACTGATTTGTTCACGGGTATGGTGATCGCGAAAGCTGGATCGTTCCGCACAGCGCAGAAAGTCGCCGAAAATTATGAATAATGTGTATTTCGACGATTAGGGGCTAGTGAGGTGATCCGGCATGATCGGGAGCCGGGTTTTATGCCGGAAGTATTTCGTGCGTTCAACAAAATCGTGGGACAACGTCAGAGTGCCACTATTGCATACCGTCCACAGGCGAACGGCAAGGCGGAAAGGACGGTGCAAACGATTACACGGGAAACCAAGATGTATGTATCAGATGTCGGCCAGAAAGATTGGAGCTTGTATGCAGAGCGTCTGGTATTCGCGCTGAGCTCGACCCCTGATCGCATTCGCGGAGAGACACCATTTTTTTTGGCGTATGGGTGGGATCCGCGATCGTTTTGGAATCGACATTACAACTGGGTGGAATTCGGCGTAAAGACCGAGATGCTCGTCGGTGGAGATATAAGTTGCAGAAAGACTACAGATACGCCCGCGACCAAGTGAGCACTCGATTGCATCAAGCGATAGCCGAGAGAGCTGAAAAGCACAACGATCGAGTGACACCGCACAAAATAGAGGCTGGCTCAAGGGTCTGGTTATATCTCGATCGGGTGAAAGAAGGGTTCGCGAAGTAACTGGCGCATATGTGGCATGGACCCTTCAGAGTCGATGAGGTGATCGGTAAATCATGCGGCGATATTGGTTACAGCCGGCACCGACTATCGTATGTTCCCGCTGGTGCATCTGTCCAAGTTGAAATTCGTCAAGGAATTTCCAGATCGTCCTACTACAGCGTTAGCGGCTGGGGTAGAAGATCTTTCGACTTCGATGAGGCTTTTATACCCGAAGACATCTGGGAAAGGACGCTGGATCCAGATGAATTTGAAGTTTATCGTATTGTCGATGTCCGATCTGGTCGAAAGGCTAGGTATGGAAGAACGTTACGCGAATATTAAGTCTACTGGAAAGGATATGCTGAGCCGTCGTGGGTAGTCGAAGCAGATTTGAACTTTGATGCTCTAATAAAGTACTTCGAAAGGAAGATGATCAACAGACATCGGTTTGGCGTAATGCAAGTGGATGAAGAGTCCAACTAATGCTTGATCGACGGACTGTCATGCAATTACGATCAAGGAACCTCCGATTGAAGAAAAATGATTGATGAAACTCACAATGGATGAAGAAATGATGAATGACTTGAAGTGGTGTGTTTACGATGGATATTGCGAGGTATGGTGATGGAGTACGGCAGATGGGACGACGGAATACCGATTTATATTATGCGTTGAAAAGTAATGAAGCAACAGTGGGAATTGGCATGATAAAGAGTGTTTATTGATTAAAGAAGAAATAATCAACCGACTAATCATACCCATAGAACTTGCGACGAATACGAGAAATTTTATGGCCAGGATTGCTTTCGGGGGAAAGGCGATATTGAACCCGCCAAGGTTCAAAGTCATCAACCTCCCTCAACGCGTCCAATAGGGTCCGAGGTGGCGGGTCCGATAGGAACCCGGTGTACCACGCCCCATCGTCGGCCGGGAATACTTCAAAGGACGGTTTTGAGCACAATAGGTGATCGACGGGTCCAGGAAAATGTCGATATCACACCTCCCGTCGATCATTCCCCGCAGGACAAAGTCCACAACCCTCTTACATGTCGCCCCGGCACGACTTCTGCGTTGGCGTCGATCGTTGTAATAGTCTCGGAAGAAGTCATCGTTCTCGCGAAGGCCGTTCGCGATGGGGAGGTAATGCGTTGACTCCCAGATCGACAGCGCGTGATGGTCGGGAAACGATAGGTACTTCGTCTCAAAGTCGGCGAACCAGCCGACTGGCGGAAAGAAATGGGCGGCAGCACAGTCGTGAAAACTCCCCAAGGGCATTGGGAGTATAACAGATCCACTTCCGGCTGGGTAATCAAATGACTACACCACGAATCAGCCGGACGGGCGTGCACGGCGGCCGGGAACATCCATCCTGCAGGACGGGTCAAGTATTCAAAGACCACTTGAGCCGTGACTCTGCGCAGATCAAACCCATTGAGTTGATTTGGAGTCCACGGCAGGATTTCGGCATCATTGGCATCATCAGGCACCGCGATCAACGTCTTCAAATCACCCGTACGAGGAAAAAGAGACCCAGCAGAGCCCTGATCAGGTAAATCCTCGCTCCCGAACTCGCTAACTGTTGGAGTAGAGGGAATGGAAGCGATCAGGTCAGGGTATCCACCTTCATCGTCTTGATCAGGACTTGGGGGATCATCGTCTTCCGTCTTCGCCTCCGAAATAGTGGAAACGAGGCGTGGCCGCTTTGACCGAGAGGAAGATCGGGAACGCTGTATGCTTCTTTTAGACGAAGGAGCAGCGCTGCTGATTGAGCCGTCTGGAGAAGTAGTGGAAAGGACATCCGGCGATGTGGCCTGATCAGAACCTGCCGGAGGGGTACGGGCAGCCGGTGTGATCTGCATCCGCAACGACATACCAGCCAACTGGGACTGAAGGTCCAAGTGAAACGAGCGCAATTGCATGAATTCGTCTTGAGCCTGTTGCAGTCGATTGCGTAGCGTATCGCGTTCTGAGGAAACTTGATCGAAGCGGCATTGAACGGTGGAAAGCTCTTTCTCTAGCTGAGAATATGCGGCGTGTAGATCACCCAGCTCAGCTTGGAGGTCAGACACTCCCTCGACCCGCTCATATATTTCCTTCGTCTGGGCCATGATGGCGGTATATTTATCTATCTGCATGCGATTGGACTTATTCTTCTTCCGGAGGCGATTGTATTGGTATTTGCGCCTATCAATCTCGGCGGTGAGCTTGAACGCCTGTTAGAACAAGCGCTGATTCCTAGAAGCATCCTGATCGTATTCCTCTTGTAACTTGGCCATGCGCTGCTGAAGCTGATCCAGCTATTGCGCCTGATTAGCGATAGCATCCTCATGCACCGATCGAAGATAGCAATCACGGTCACGACGGCTCTCCAGATCCCGGATCCGGGCTCGTTGGTCGACCATAGTTTTTTCTTGATCGGCCACAGCGTTTTCGACGGTCTTCAACTTATTCTGGAGATCGTTGACTGGAGTGTCAACGAAGTCACGCAATGGATTAAGCTGTTTAAAGGCGGCTTGATTGATCTTGGCATCTCGTTCCACCACGGCACGTTTGGCACGAGCAAGCTGCTGTCGAAGCATTGAGATAGTGTCTTCGCTCATCGCGAGCGAGTCGGATAACATAGTGATCTTTTCATCGCGCGCGTGGAGGGACTCTTGTAAGCTGTAAGCCTGATTGATGGCGGCGATCGCCTGATCAGCTATGGCCCGACCCAGGGCAGGAGCGTTGGCGGTGTTCGCCGGGGTGTCGTCCGTTATCGCTTGCATGATGGAAATGAAAAAATGCCTGATCGAGACAGCTTGATCGTAGATGCCACGGTTGGTGGAGGATGAACGTTGGATCGCGAGGGGTATACCACTAACGGTAACGGCCTGACCGATTGGTACCTGATTGACGGGAGAAGGGGCAGAGTGATGGGTGAGGATTACTTGGTCGATGGTGTCATGATTGATTGGTGTGGACAACTCGACCAACGGTAGCATGGTCTACGATATGCAACGGCATGATCGACCCTCGCCAAACCGCTGTACGGCTGGGACGAGGCTCAGGGGCGGCTGTCTTAAAGCGTGTTATAATTGGGCCTACATAAGGGCCTTATTATGGGCCTAATTAGGGGTCCGATTGCGGACACAAATTGGGTAAGTAATCGTGTACGATTGTGTGTACCACGATGTATACAGTTGCGTGTACAACCGTGGTGCACATAGACAAAACATAGACGGACACGGGGAGATGGGACGATTACATACAGGTACTCAACGAACATCGAAGAACGACGGATAAATCAGGTCGACTGGTCGACGGAGGACGCCTGAATGGGTGGTTCTGATTGGTGGATATTAGGTAATTGGTAGTTCTTAGGATTTAAGCAATAATAAAGTTCTCCTTTTGCGTACGATCGAGTAGATCGTTTAAGGGACGGCACCTTTGCGCCTCCCTCGTTACTAAATACCTCTACGTCCAGGGCGGGAGCACTTTGTGCGTTTTTGGCCCACCGGTAGGCGTAGAGCGTGAGAACTCGCCGCAACTCCGCCCGCTGTATCAGCGCTTCTTCTTTTTAAAGGTTTTTGGTCTCGGGAACGTGATCGAGCAGTGCTCTCAGCTCTTCCCCGTTTGGTTCACGTTTGGCCCCTAGATTTCGGCTGCTGTAAGCGCCCCACGGGAACTATAGGTGGATTTAGTGAAATTTACCCCCCCTCGTAGTTCTAGGCTAGGAATACATATATTTGGGTGTTCCTTTAGCTGTTTAAGACTCCAGAGGCTCCGCGATCAGGCAGTGAAGACTTCCGCTGCCTGATCAAGTACCCTCTTCGCCGATCAACACCTGTTCGACACTCTGCAACTCGCGATCCGCGTTCATCTGCTCGCAACTCGCGCCAACTAGCTGATCAACGACTTTTAACCCCTGATCAAGCCTGATCAAGTCTGATCACAGCTGATCAACGACTTTTAACCCCTGATCAAGCCTGATCAAGTCTTATCACAGCTGATCAACGCCTTTTTGCACCTGATCTAGGCTGATCAAGTTTGATCACAGCTGATCAACGACTTTTAGCGCCTGATCAAGCCTGTAACAGGACTGATCCTGTTACGGGCTTACACTGTATTTTGCGAGGAAGCGCGCAATACAATAAGGGCAGGATTAGTTGGTAACAACTAATCCTATACTAAAAGTAAATATAAGTATTTACTTATTCTTTAGAACGCAAAATTAAGAGTGTTTATTAAATGGGTGGTTAGCGGCTAACAGTATAGTAATTACCTAACTAATATAATAATATCAAGTATTAAACTAACTGTACTATAAGTTAACCTGCATGATTCGGTATTTATACCGAATCGACTTTTCCTTCGTAGATTATAATAACTTATAATCTATTATTTGAATTTCAGACAACGCGTATGAAATTCAACTGTGATATTCTAACTTGAATATCAATTATGTAATGGCACCCCATTACATCACCCCCCACTTAAGGTGGTTGGCCAATAATAATTCTTATTTTGGCCAATCATAGGCGGCATTTGTTGGTCGGAATTTCTCATTCACCAACTGATTGACCATCGACTCGATGGTCGAAGCGCGCGGCGTCGCTCTAAAGAGCGCTGCTGAAAACATCGAAGGAGCTTCTTCCTCCGCCTCAGCACTAGGTGCTGAGGTGTTGAGTGACAACGTTGACGCTGCATTGCAGCGTCAACTACTCAAAGGTCGGAAGACGTACCGTCTTCGACCACAGATGCTGCTAAGGCGGCATCTGACAAGAAACAGGGAGATGTTGCTAATGCAACATCTAGCACGATGGCAACTTCCGAATGGCATGTTTCCAAGAGGGCCATTTCGGGAGTTCTGACTCCGAACAAAGTGATGGCGATTCAGCTGTCCCCACTAAAGGATCTAGCGAGTCGAAACTCGCTAGGTGCTCATCGCCTAACAGCGATGATGACCCTGGTGTCGCTGTCATAGCTGACAGCGACAATGATCATCACAGATGGTTGCGGGAACGCAGAACCCCACCTGGACCAAGTACGGAACCACATGTTCCGTACAAAGTGGGGTTTTGGACCCCTGGATGGGCTATTACCCCCAACAATGGCGGTCACCGTAAGCGGGACTGCCAATATGCGCTGTTCAATATCAACGTGCTGGATGACTGCGAAGATATCCAGTCACGTCGATTCGATCGAAGTACAGACGATAGGCGTCTGTACTTTATTGACCTCTTTTTCCAGGTTCAACATTATTCGAGCCGGAAAGGGTCAAGAAAGAACAGGGACAACAAGGACGCCCTGACTCAAAGTTGGAACGCTTTTGTTGACAACTACAACAAAAGCCCCGATGACTACGTGAACAAAGTTCACGTAATGCACGAGCTCTTTTTAAAGCACTCGCGAACAGGAAAAATGGAATACATCCATTTTGCTTGCATCAAAGAAGTGTTGAACTGTGGTGTCCCTTCTCACCTCGTTTTCCCGCGGTGTCCGCAGGGCGCTCCTCGTCTGTCAGAGGAGGAGTTGCGGGGGTACGGTGGGTTTTCCGTACCCGCCGAAATTCAGGGCTTAATCGATGCCCTAAATGCATCAACACCTAGTGTTGATGCTACTTCGCATTATGAGTTTGAGACTTCTTCTCAAACTCAATTAAAAGGTCTGGGGCGTCGGCCCTCAGAACCTCAATCGGCTCCCAAGAGTCGAACTCTTGGGGGTAACCCAGCAAGCGTACTAAGTACTCGGTACGCTGCCACTTCTTCGAAGGAACCGAGCGCTTCGAGATCAAGCGCTCGAGAATGTATCGCTTATTCCCCTGATTATCGATCAGGGGCGGCGGAGGTTGAGAATTCCCTCGCCGTTGTTTTTGCGGAGCATGGTTCATTGCTCCGCAAACTCGAGGAGGTTTGTTCCTCCTTGATCAGCAATATGTCTCACTCTGTGAAGACATATCGGTCTCTTCGCGAGAATGTCCGCGACATCCTCGGGGCGCACACTTCCCTTCATCAGAAGAATGATCTTCTGTACATCGAGCTTTCCCGCTGTAAGGAAGAGCTCGATCGGCACAAGGCTGATCTTGAGCAGTCGAAGGCGGAGGTAATGACTCTCCGCTCTGCTCATCAACGGCTGGAAGCCGATTACAAGTCTCTTTTGGTAGACTTGGAGAAGCACGGTATCTTCCGTGGTTCTGTGTCTCGTCGTAAGACGAAGACGAATGATACGGTTTGAGCCGCCCAACATAGAATGTTGGGTGGAGCCGCATTACTGTGGGAATGTCTAAAGTATAGGCATTCCCCCGAATCTCTTAGACCTTGAAAGGTCCAATGTACTTAGGAAGCAACTTCCGTGTAGGGAAGTTGCTTATTGCATGTATAGGCAAATTATTAGTACTTAATAGTACCAATTCGCCTTTCCGAAAGGAGTTTTTGTTCTTCCTTCCTTGCTTGTCTGCATTTTGCTTCTGCTTATCCAAAGCAGAAGCAAGTGCATCTTTTATATAGCGTATTACAGCTTGGCGCTGTAATACGAACTCATCTACTGCTTTATCAGCAGTAGGTGCGTTTCCCTCATTGTCTGCAGCCATTGCTACAGACACATATTCATCATATTCAGCTTCCGTTTCATTTAAAGCTGCTTCCTCTTCTACTGTACTTTCAGTAGAAGGGCCATCGTTTTGCTCACAAGTTGCAGTTGCAACTTGCGCATTGACTCGCTCAAAATTTGATCGGGTCCATCACCCACTTAGATTTGGCGTACCGCCAAGTAAAGCTGGGGTTCGTGGATGCCTTAAGGCATTCACGTAGAACGGTGTATGCTTAGTTGAATCATGCACCGAATTGTTAATCGCGAATTCAGTGGGTGGCAGATAGTCACTCCACTGTTCAAAGGCATGTGCGTATGATCGCAACATGTCTCCGAGAACGCGGTTAACCCGTTTCGTCTGCCCATCCGTTTCCGGATGGTCCGCAGTTGACATCTTCAACTGGGCTCCCAACAATGAGAACGTTTCTTGCCAGAAACGTCCTGTAAATCTCGGATCTCGATCCGAGACAATGTCTTCCGGCATTCCGTGCAAACGGAATACCGTATCAACGAATATCCGCGCTGTTTGAGCGGCGGTTACGTTCGCTGATACTGCATTAAGATGTACCATCTTACTGAAACGGTCTACAAAGACCACTATTCCGGTATTCCGACTATTTTCGGGTGGAAGACCGAATACGAAGTCCATTTAAATGGACTTCCAACACTATGTCGGAACCGGCAGAGATTGCAGCGGAGCCTGTGCAGACTGCGCAGGCTTAACGCGCTGGAAAATCTCGCAAGCGCGTACGTATTTCCGTACCACTTGTACTGGTTTCGCCAGTAAAAGTCACGTGCGAGAGAAGCGTATGTCTTCTCTCGACCTTGATGCCCCGAAATCGATGCATCATGATATTCAAACATAATTTGATGTTTGAGATCATCGTCGTTTGGAATGACGATACGACTTTCATCTTTTTGGTCTGTGCTGTAAAGCAGCCAGCAGACCATTGTACAGTCGATATCGATGCACGCAAGCGCGGAGGAACTCTGGGAGTTCGTCGCGCTTCTCACTTGCTTGATTACTTAAGTAATCAATCAACAGACGTATCTCCTCGTCTGTTTTGTACGCCTCGCGTACTTGTCGTATAATTGACGACGACAAAGCAGTGCAACGGATCGCGTTTGCACTGGCACCTTCGGTTAAGGACGGTTTCGTCTCGTAATCGGGCCTTCGTGATAGCGCATCTGCTATCACGTTCAACTTTCCGGGTTTGTATTCAACCGTAAAGTTGTATTCAGCAAAGAATGACAGCCATCAAGCCATTCTTTGAGAAATGTGTGGTGAATTCACGGCCGTGCGTAGCGACGCATGGTCCGTGTAAACCACAAACGGTCTATCTCCCAAGAGATAGATCCGAAACTTGGCCAGCGCATACTTCATGGCAAGGATTTCCTTGTCATGCACTGGATAGTTGCGCTCGGCTGGGCGCAACTGACGCGATTGATAGCAGATTACGCGATCATGATCATCGTGATCACGCTGCATCAAAGCACAGCCGATAGCAAAATCGCTCGCGTCGCAAACGACGTGGAACGGACGCTCGTTATCGGCTATAGCCAAGACAGGCGCTTCAGTCAATCTTTGCTTGACTGCATCAAAAGCATCTTGGCATTGGGTATCCCAATGCCATTCAACATCTTTCTTAATCAATTGAGAAAGAGGTCGTATTAACCCAGCATAGTTGCACGAATAATTGTGCAAATATGTTGCCAACCCAAGGACTTTTCGAAGTTCCTTAACGTTGTTTGGCGTAGGCCATTCAACGATCACCCTGATCTTTTCTGGATCAGAGCGCACCCCGTTCTTGCCCACAAAGCATCCAAGAACGGGTATCTCAGGTGCACCAAAGGTACACTTCTTTAGATTTGCATAGAGCTTATGCGTAAGCATAAGCTCTAACACTCGACGTAGATGTTCCCTATGGACATTTACATCGCTTTTATCGTGTTCACCCTTACTATGGATGAACACGTCATCGAAATATCTCGGTGCGAAATCTCGCACCGGGCGTAATAGATGCGTTACGCATCTGTTAAACGTAGCAGGGGCATTTCGAAGCCCCTGCGGCATAACAAGCCACTCCCAAAGCATGCCGCTTGGGGTGCTTACCGCCGTGGGAGGGATATCCTTCTCACGCATTAGGATTTGATAAAATCCATCTCTTAGGTCGAGAGCACTAAAGATGGTGCTCCCGCACATCCCATCAATGATGACATCTTTTCGCGGTATCGGCGTCTGCGCCGGTACCGTTGCTGCGTTCAGCTTGTTGTAAGCGTGAACGATTCTCCACCCACCTGTGGACTTTTTCACAAAAAAGGTGGGGGTAGAGTGCGGTGAGATAGACTCCCGCACTTGGCCTGCTTTACGACGAGATTCGAAAAACTCGTCGATCGCTTTTACTTGATCACGCGGCAACGACCATTGCCGCGTGACACAATACTTCGTGTCTGGAACGAGGTCAATTTAATGACGAGTTCCCTTATCCTTAGGTAGCTCGCTAGGTACTTCTTCTGGGAATACGTCATCGTATTCTCGAAGTACCTCATAAAATGGGGAGTTCACTTTAAGCGACTCCCAGCTCTGCGCTTCAAAGCGCTGAACTTTGGTTTGATCATTGGGAACCTCGTTCCCAATATTTTCCACTTGTAATGTGAATATTCGTTCACGAATATCCACTACATCATCTGTTGCAACGATGATACAGATCTGTTCGATCTGATCATCGTGCAATTTCTTCATAAACTTCTTCCAGCTTAGCGCTGGAAGAGCCATCACCTCCGAACCTTCTTTCGGAGGGTGTTCCATCAACATAGACTGGGTAGCTAATACGGTCTCCGTTTGCGTCAAGACGTTGATCGTCTTGACGGAACTGTCCATCCAATCAGACGCACTCGTCTGATTGACTGCTACACGGTGATTACGATTCACCGTGTGCGAATACTCATCATCATGGTGGCCACTGCCTACCATGGAATTTTGGCGATCAGATGTGCTCGTCTGATCGGCCGCCTTTTCTGCGACACGGTGGTCTTTATCACCCGTGTGCATGGCTAACGCAACGTGGTGGGCACTGGACACCACGGAGTTGTGCTCACGATTGCACTCGATCGTGAGTTCACTCTCATCAACACGGAATTCATTCGTCGTGTTGGAACCTTCGGTCGCACAGTGGGTATTTCCCACTGTGGATACTATTTAATTCTCACGGTGGGTGTTTCCCACCGTGGATATCACTTCATTCTCACGGTGGTCTTTATCTCCCGTGGATATCTCTCCAACACGCAACGACTCTTCCGTTGCGTTTGGTAGTCCCTCTGGACTCTCACCAGAGGAGGTACCTTCCGCTGATCGTGTCGGAACAGACCTGGTGATGACATCGCTATCCACCAGACTGTCCGACGCTGCGGTTGTATCTTCTGATACAGCCGGATTACACACAGGGTGATCAGATCCTGTGGGTCCGCCGCAGTCGATCGATAGGTTAACCCAGTCGATCGAAGGTTTAAACTTGGACATCCATGGGATTCCAAGTATCACATCGAACTTGTCATCTAAATCGAGGGCGATGAATTCATCCTCGAATGACAGTTCATTCAACTCGAAGCGTGTTTTAATCACACGCTTTGGAATAGTCACGGTTGCACCTGTTGATAACCGGACTGGCAGCATACTTCGTGGGTTTCCTACCTCCACGAAGCTCAACAGCGTTAGACTCTGAGTTCTAACGAAATTGTTTGACGCTCCTGTGTAAAAAAAAAGCTCGCATGGGGACATCTCTCCCGTGCGGCTTAACCTCCAGGGTGATAAGACGCTTATCATCACCCTGCACTATTTGACAGGACATAGTCCCGTCTGGGGCTATTACCCTCACATTCCCTATGTCGGCATGTGGGATAACATTCCCAGTAGGGCGCCCCGCCCCTACTGGTGATTTACGTTTTTTGCACCAACAGGGTGATGTCCCTGTTGGTGTCGCCGTGCAGCGGACGGTTCCGTCCGTTGACTGCGTGGCACCGGACGCGGTGCCATACACTCATGGGCAAAATGCCCCACTTTCTCGCATGATTGCAGCGAAGGTTCTTCTTAAATTTCGGTTGCTTCGTGTTCGAAGCAACCGCAACCGATAGGTCCATCGGATCTGGACCTCCACCGCCCATGCTCTGGCGCGGGTGGCTATTTCTTGAGACGAAGTGTGAACTTCGTCTGCCCGACTGCTGATGTTGACATGCTGTTGCGGCGTGTCAAAAGCGAAGGGCTGTTGAGCCCTTCGGCTGTACCCAGCATGCTATGACGCTGATCGCATGCTGAAATCTTCACGGATGCTAATATCAATGTCATCCCTTAGAGTCTTTGGCGGGTGCCGGTAAAGACTCTGTTTGACGGGACCATCATTGAGTCCCTTCATGAAGCCAGTGACCTGCATAGCAGGAGCACCGGCTCATAAACAATATTTGACAGCAAATATTGCGTCTTCTGAGCGTAAGCTTGAAGGTCAAGCTTACCTTGCCGGAGTTTCATGAACTCCTGCCGACTACTTAGCTCCATTTCTGGATCTTCAAAGTTGAGCTTTAGCTCAGCTTTAAATTCCTGATAAGTCAGGAACGCAGAGTCATCAGTGGCTCTGCGACTCATCGCCCATGCCCTGGCTCTGCCGCCCAGAGATGTTGTGGCGAAGTACGCCTGTTGACGTTCGTCAACAATATTTTGCGCAGAGATGGCATCTTGCACCTCTGCGAACCATCTACGAAGGGGCTCGCCCCCTTCACCGGTAAAGGGCGGTACTCGCGCCTTTACCACTTCAACGCTATGCCTTGCAGGTGAAGGTGCGGTCCGCGATGCCTCTTGCGCGGGCCGTGCTGGCTTTTCTACGTGGTTTCGCCTAAAGAGATTCACCACCTCTATCGCTTCCTCCGGGGTCTTACCCAGGAGGAAGGTAAGGATGTCGGTCCCCATGGACCGAACCATTTCTACCGTCGCGTCTTTACTACGCGACGAGAAGTGGGGGAAGTGTTTCGTCACCACTTCCAGCGTTCTCTCTCGCTCGGCAGGCGTCATGTCTCACGACTTGATGCCGAGCGGCTCTTAATCTTCTCTCCGCTAATTGACTAGCGGAACGTAACTGTGGTCGTTAAGACGGACCACAAAGTGCTACCAGGTGTAACAGGACTGATCCTGTTACGGGCTCACACTGTATTTTGCGAGGAAGCGTGCAATACAATAAGGGCAGGATTAGTTGATAACAACTAATCCTATACTAAAGTAAATATAAGTATTTACTTATTCTTTAGAACGTAAAATTAAGAGCGTTTATTTAATGGGTGGTTAGCGGCTAACAGTATAGTAATTACCTAACTAATATAATAATATCAAGTATTAAACTAACTGTACTATTAGTTAACCTGCATGATTCGGTATTTATACCGAATCGACTTTTCCTTCGTAGATTATAATAACTTATAATCTATTATTTGAATTTCAGACAACGCGTCTGAAATTCAACTGTGATATTCTAACTTGAATATCAATTATGTAATGGCACCCCATTACAAAGCCTGATCACACCTGATTCAAGCTTGATTGCGCCTGATCAAACCTGATCGCAGCAGTCGCTTCATCACAAGTTAATTTAATCTTGCACGCCCAAGCCGTCGGGTACACAATGTGAGCAGGAACACAAGCAGTCAAGAGACAACCGGAGGACCCCCTTCGTTAGTCGGCAGTCCAGGCACCGTGGTAACGCCTGATCAAGCGTCAAAAACTTTGATCAGCCACTCCACCACATTTTGGCTACCCATGTGTCAAGTGTGAAGATCATTGCAGATCTATTTACAAAGGACTTGAGTGCGCAGCGTACGAAGGAATTGCGAATGCAAATTCATTTGGATTGACTTCGTTACAGCCTCCGGTGTTTAAGTAGGAGTGTTGAAATCACATGTAGCCATTTTGTAAGTTTTGGCTTGAATGTCTTTTCAAGGAGATGAATCCCCATTGGCTGAAATGTACATGTGATTTTTTTATACATTTCAGCCAATGGAGATTCATCTTCAATTAAAGTTTACATAATATAATTTCCCTATTTATCAAGACAGCTCAAGTGAAGACATCTGCTGAGTGTAATCCGTCGCGCCTTAGCCCTTTCTCACTCAAGATCCTACTTGGTCAAAACTATCAGACCAGATAGTGCAAGAACTCTGCTACGCGGAAAAGTTTCTACACATAGTTGTTGTAAAAATAAGTTAGATGTAGCGATAAGTTTACTACCTGACCCGACAATTTTAGTCAGGCAGTAGGCGCGTCGTAAGACGTAGGAAAATCGTTGTTCAGTCCGTTGCTTGAAGCGACTTGAGACGGCTAGTTATTAAAAACGAAAGTAAGTATATATATGAAATTAAAAGATTGTAAGCCTATAATACTCACTCATGTTCACTAATATATTTAAGCTTAAAATCTTCCATCATGTATACATGTATTTATAGCCAATCCGTTTCCACCAAACGAATTCACTTGAAAGCCAAAAATGGCTAGATCAAAATTTGACACTCCTCCTGAAAGCGCGCGCGCTATAAATCCTTCAATGCAATCCAATATGCTTTCTTATGTCTTCCATCCGCTGCTCACTTAGGTCTTTAGTCAGTACATCAGCCACCATTTCCAAGCTCGGCACATGTGTTGCGTTGAGCACGCCCTTTTTCCCAAAATCCTTCGGAAACTTCAACTTGACGTCAACATGCTTGGTGATTCCAGCACTGGCCTCACACACCACATGCTTGATAGCAGCTTGGTTATCCATATTGATTATCAAGGAACCTTAGCATTTCCAAAAATAATCCACGCAAACCGAAAGCTCCTTTGCCGCCCACAACTACTGCAACAAATTTTTCCTCTGCTGTGGACAACACAACGTGCTTTTCTTCTTGTATTGCCAAAAAACAATGAATCCATTCACAAAAACGACCGCAGCGCTAACGCTCTTCCGGTCCATCTTGTTGGGAAGCGAAGTCTGCATCGGCGTACCACATGATTCGAATTGTCATATGCAATTCGTTATCATGCTTTAGCCAAATCTTCAAAGAATTGGTCCCTTTCAAATACTTGACCATGCCTTGTAATCTTGAGCGTGGGGTAGCATGCGTGCGTCTCGTTGCACGGTGCACGGCAAATGAAATATCCGGCCGCGTGCAACGTGGTATCCACAAAAAAGCTTCCAACCAATGATTGAAAATTTTTCACGCTTTGGAATTTCTATCTTGACTTGATCGGCAATAGCTCTTGAAACTCCTTGATGCTTTATACATCGAGAACAGACGTCCGTGCTGTGTTGAGCTTACTGGGTCCTTTTGAGATCAGGAGCTCATTGATATCAGCCTCCTGATCCATCATAAATCCGTCCGATGGGTTTCCTTCAATTTGGATCCCCAAGAATTTTTCCACGGTACCCAAATATTTTAGTTCCAGCACAGCCTTTTCCGAAAAGAAATCATCGAACACTTCAATCGTGGTCCCAGTGACTAGAAGATCATGAACATATGCATAGATCAGTACAATGCTGGTTTGAAAGCGCTTCATAAACACACAGGTGTCTGTAAAACACTGTGAAAATTCATCTGTCGCAAAGCAGCTGGTGCTTGAGTCTACCAGCCGGCTTCAACCCGTATAAATTCTTTACCAATTTTAATACCAGTTCGTCACTTGCACCAGCACCGAACCTTCCAGTGTCTACTTCGAAATTTCCATACTTTAAAATGGATGTCGTATCCATCTTCAGTTCGTAGGCACTAGGTACATCGCCATGGCGTGCCGGCTCTCCCCAGATTTGTGACATGGCAAGGATTACTTTTACGTTGTTGATCACCATTACCGTTGAAAACGTAAAGAATTAATCCTTCCCGTACACTTGCTTGTCTCCTACGCGACTATCCGGGCCTTGTATCGCTCTATTGTCCCATCGGAACGCAACTTTGTTTTGTACACCCACTTGGGGGCAGAGAAATTTTATCGAGTCGACTTTTGTCCAATTTCCATGTCCCTAACTCCTCGATAGACTTGTGTTCTGCCTGCTTGGCCTGCTTCCACATGTCGGCAATTCTGCGTTCATGGGCCTCCCTGTAGGAACTTGGGTCTGACACTCCAATTTGAGATACATTTTCCAAACTGGTGTCGCCACACACCCCATAAATGAATAACGCACTTCCAGCAGAACCGTTATCTTCATTGCGATCTCTACATCATATACTTGGTGATCTTCACTTGAGACGGCTCGTGCTTCCGTCTTGTTTTCTTCTTTGACTTCTCAAAAGCAATCGCTTTTGGGGTCTTCTTTCTTGTCCATCCCGGCTTCCTGGGACGCTTATTCCTTTCGAAATTTCCTTGGTTTGATTGCGCTTGACGTTTCTCCGCAACTTAATAGAGCTGGTACGCATTTCTTCGCTTCTCGGAAAGCTGCCTAATCTCCTCTTCATCCTTGGCTTCCATGATCTCTGAAATTTTGGCACTCGCCCCCTTGTCAAGCGTTTGAGTTTTGCTGACATGGCGAGTGACGGTCACTACTTTGTCCTTAACTAGGGGCACTTGGTTTTATCAAATGGCACAAAACAAGTGCTCGCTCTGCATGCTTCGCGAGGGTTTTCTTTTGTTAAGCCCTCCAAACCATGCAGGGCGAGCCAAAAACCAAAATTTCTTCTAACGACGGCCTTTTGCCAGTCAAAAATTCATACGGCTACAGATTACAGAGATTGCCTCTTGTCAACGTGAGGTTGAGTATATAGGACGAATACTCAGCCCCTTCCGACCAGTACGTCAGGGGTATCCCCGAGCCAAATATCATGCATCGGACCATATTGAAAATGGTCTGATACCTCCTTTCGGTTTTTCCATTCGCGGCTGGATTCCCAGCCTCCGTAATCTGCCTTTGAACTCCAGTCTGCTTTCAGAACAAGTCGACATTATTTTATTCCACCAACTACAAAAAACGTGAATTCTGCAATCGAATTCATTTTCAAACCAATTCAAAAAATTCAAACATTTTCGCAGCTCTATTTTTCGTTCGAGAAGTGAAAATTCGCACACAGTTTTAGTAGTGATCATCAAATACCACGAGGTAACGGTTCCCTTGCCTATCGCTTCGCGTGATTGGACCTTTCAATTCACTTCAGATCGCGCCGCGAACACGCTCAATAGGTGTTCTGTCCAGAATCGTTCTTGGGCTGATCTTTTCTTGTCGCTTTTCCTTCTGCACAGATCAGGCAGTTCGGTCGACTATTGTCCGTCAACTTGATTCATGTCAGGGGTCCTTGGAAATTTTTTCAACTGTGTCGTATACCAAGTAACCCAAACGGAGGTAAAAATAATGCAGGCTACCTTCCTGTGCATCATTTCCAGTATCATACGCAACAGTATGTTCGAAAACTGCTGCGTAGGTCCGCTCAGCTTTCCAGCTATCAGATTTCCAACGAAAATTGAACCACAGCCTTGAATTGGAAACAAAACTTTATTATTCCACTTAATCGTCAAAATTCTTCCACCATTCGCTATTTTACACACTTTTCACGCAACTTACCAAGCGAAAGGAGATTTTTGGTAAGTTTGGGTGCAAAATAGACTTTGGACAATTGTATAGATATGGGTTCATCCCCCGGTGTACGCAGTGTTATCTTTCTAACTTTGGGAGCAGATAACCCGCCATCATCAGAGAGAGTGAACCTATCGGTCTATCTTCACTCAAACGCATCTTCCAGCAAACTTTCGTCTCGAAGTAGGTGCCGACTGGCACCGCTATCCACAATCTGTACGTTTTCCGATGACAACCACCTGGCAACAATCCAGCAGTGGGGTCATCAGTTTTTTTGTGGTCCATAATGCAACCTTGCGGTTCCACGAACCATCAAAACGACCGGCATACTTCCCGGAGCTTCTTTTCTTCTGTTTCTACTCCTTCTGGGGGCAATTCCATTTAATGTGCCCGGATTTTCCACACCCATAACACTTCTTATCGAGTTAGGTTTCGGTTACCAAATTCGCATGCAACCGTGTAGGTTGGCTTCCCATAGGCGTGTCATTCTCGAGTTCTTGCGCCCACGATAATAAATCTTGCACATGGCTCAGGTAATCCATACGCATTGGATTCTACTTGGTCATGATCACAATTATCAGGTGGGGCACAGCGAAATTTGCAATATTCTCGACCACCAATTTTTCACTCGACCCGCTTTCCCGGGCTAGAGCTACCAGGTATAGGTAATGCTCGGTTCAAGTCCTTTTCTGACTCTTCTCCCAAGCAAACCAAATCGCAGCCTGGTGGTGGGAGATGTTATCCTTAACGACATCATACATCGGATCCAAGACAGAGTGCAAGTAGGCGTACATTGGCCACCAAGTCCCAATATTCGCACGAAAATATTCGGTGGCCGCGCCTTCAAGATTCTCCCCCAACTTGTTCAAATTTAATCGCTCCGTCCAAGCGAAACCAGACGAAATCTCTGATATCTCCACGGCTTCCATAAAACGGTATGCCCACCGCTTGAAACCGGCACCAACACCCGGGTATGTTTCTTCACCCGAGAACTTCTCGATGCCGAGCTTCTGAATCTTGGTGCAACCAGCCTGCACGAAACGAGGGCCATACATCTGCTCGTCGGGTGCACGGATGCCGCCCATATGGGGCTCAGTACCTTTGGAATTTGGCTGAGGCCTGGCCACATTTCCACGCGGCGCCACAATCACCATTTAGGTCGTTCAAGGTCATCTGTTGACCGAATGGATCTTCGTTCTTCAGCGTTTCCTGGGAAACACTTTCCCGGGCAGCAACCGGGGAGTAATTCCTCGACCCAGAAACGGTACTCTCGACCAACAAGCGGCCTTGAGTCTCTTCCACCGACACAAGCCGTGTCTGTACTTCTTGCATGCTGTCCAGGATATCCTGGAGGACCAAAACTTGGTCCACTCCCAATCATAACTTTGTTTCCCGCTATCATCACTAACTTTTATTCCACAAAAGCGAGACACAATATACCACAGGAAAACAAAAAAGCCACTAAATCTGCCAAAAAAAGAGGTAACTTCCAATAGTGAGCGAAAATGCATCCACAACTTTAACACAATCGCTTCGACCACGCTTATTCGCTTGGGCTCATAACCTGTTGAAAAAATGCGTTAGATGTAGCGAAGAGCTTACTACCTGACCCAACAATTTTAGTCAGGCAGTAGGCGTGGCGTAAGATGCAGGAGTACCGCTGTTCGGTACGTTGCTTGAAGCGACTTAAAAATGCTAGTTAATAAAAACGAATGTAAGTATATACTACACAGGATCCCACGAATCATTTTGAATAATCTGAAGCCACCGTCTCGTTGAACTTAAATTTTTTTTTGCTCGTCTTTGCTGACGGATTTTATCCAGAGCTTTTTCCTTGACGGAATCCGGCGTCGTATACGCCTAAAAATAAGTATATACTACACAGGACCCCACGCATCATTTTGAATCATCTGAAGCCACCGTCTCGTTGAACTTAAAATTTTTTTTGCTCGTCTTTGCTGACGGATTTTATCCAGAGCTTTTTCCTTGACGGAATCCAGCGTCGTATACCCCTATAGTGTTTCCCACATTTTTCAATTTTACATCGAAATACATAGGATAAGGAACAGAGTCCTGATCCTTTCTGAAACTATAGCAAGAATTGCTATAATCCCGATCGGCTCCACTTGGAGCCTTATGGGGAGGAATAAACTTGTTAATCTCGATCGGATCCTCCCCCTGACCAGATCGATCATTGCCATCCTTTCCAACTAGTAGTACACAGGGCGATAGGCGTTCCTTGCGTCCTATCCAGAGAGTATCCATATTAAACTTGTAAAATCCAAACTTGATCAATATCGCGGTGATATCCACGGTCAACAAATTATCCGGGCACGAGAACCATTGTGGTGGATTCCAGTTCAAAATCGAACACCGAAGTGTCCGGAATTAGACCACCATCGTGCCCAGCCGACCAACTTACGGGGGGGGTACCCCGCGAAACTTCCCCTGGGTGCCAATCGGGTGACCGACAAGAACTACAGGACGCCGAGTCCGATTTGTCTTCTGTATCACCTTGTGTATCCATTGTTTTGGGTGGCTACACACTCGGCGGACCGTCGCTCAGTGAGGACCTTGGCAGGTACTGATATGGGTGTAACACTTCTGGGGTACTTGATCCAAAAACCAACGAAAAGATAATCCAATGTAGTCGATCTGCAAATGGAGCGGAAATCGTCACTCCAAATGCGGGTAAAATCTGGCACTTGACTGCACGCAGCAGTGAGTAATCCAGCCAATAGTAGTTCTGGGGCTTGACTGCAAAAGCAGTGCGTAACCTAGACAATAGATTCTTGGAACTTGACTACAGATAGAAGTGAGTAACCCAGCCGAGAAAAACACATTCCAAAAGTGGAGGGAGTTGAGGGGTGAGTGAACGTAATGGGAGCTTCCCGTCGTGGGACTTCCGGTGGCTCTGTCCTGGCCAGGATTAAATGAGCAAGAGGGGACCGTGTTAGCCTCTGCTTCCAATGACTCTTTGCGGAGCGGCGACGTATGCAACCCAATTTTATACGAACACTATATTATATAACCAATTAGAATCCAATACGTAAACTACATGCAAAACCGTGTGCCTCACCTTAAATCTGCGCAAAAAACACTCCAAGCACACGATTGGCCCAAAACACTCCATCATTTTAGCAAACCCGATCGATCCATCTTGACAACTGGTACACTGGTACATGTTAGTCAAAAATTTTCAATAGAAATTCACCACAAAACGCTTTCGGTCAGACCGCCCGATACTCACGTGCACCCATCAAGAACGATGGCCGAGGATTCTAGAAGAGGTTGACCTGTAACTTTCATCTCGGCCGAGTGGAAAGTTCACCCGACCGAGCACTGCCTGCTTAGATGCAAGGTGCACGACGAAGGATTGTACCCGATGGAAGAATTTTTCAACTTGATGAATAGTGGTATGTTCGGTATTTTGATGAGGATCTAGTGTGGAGACAACATGGTTTTTCTGTGAAAGATTGTGCCTGTTAGTGCAGCTTATGTTTTCTTCGTTGCCTCCCACGTTTTGGTTTGGCCTGATTGATCAAGCTAACTTTTATTTGGAGTCATTTATGGTTGTACTAACCATTAGTACCCTGGTGAAGAGTTTACGCCAAGTTACACTCTTCGTCTTCACAGGAACAAATATTCCCTGATTGGAAAGAATATTTATTATCACCTCGTCAGTAGCCTCCAGATCCAATGGGTAGACAATATGAGACAGAAAAAACGCATATCCTCAATTTCTTCTCGATCTTAAAGTCGATCAGTTCGAACTAATTTTTGATGGTCATGATCAACGGAGTTAGGAGTCTGTGCCTATGGGAGTTCGAATTTCTAGGACATATGGCCAAAATTTCGACGTCCATGCCACCACAATGGTGCGCGTGTGCCCGGATGAATTGGTACCCTGGATATCACGATGATTCTTGGTGGGGCGGCTGATCAGAGTTTTTGAAGCTTGATCAGGCGTTACCACGGCGCTCGGACTGCCGACTAACGAAGGGGGTCCTCCGGTTGTCTTGTGTGACTGGTATTGTGTGTTGCTCACCTTGTGTACCCGACGGATTGGGCGTGGGTCGCTCTTCAGATGACCGGGACGTTGTCCCGCGAGATCCCGATGCAAAATGGGGGTAAACTTGTAGTAGATCGACCGGTTTTGATCAGGTGCGATCAGGTGCGATCAGGACCAATAATCGATAATCTCAAGTTCCTGATCGATGTAGCTGATCCAGTACGATTTGGCGCGACTGAGGGTTGATGATCGCAGGTCGCAGGTATAAGATCGTCGATCTTGTGGATGATCGCAGAAGGGGTACTTGATCAGGCAGTGGAAGTCTTCACCACCCGATCGCCGAGCCTCTTAAACTTAGTATGCTAATAGAATACCCAATATTATATGTATTCTACGCTTAATTTAAGAGGGGCGGGGGTCGATCAGCAAAGGGCTGATTGACGATTTCCACTAAAATCCACCTAGAGTTCCTTAGGGGCGCTCAAAGCAGCCGAACGTCTAGGGGAAGGGAGTAGACCAATAGGGAAAGAGTTGAGCGCGCACTGCTCGATCACTTTTCCAAGAAAACCTTTAAAAACTGACACAGCGGGAGGAATTGCGGGGCGAGTTCTCAACACTCTACGTCTGCCGGTGGGCCAAAAATGCACTAGGTGCTCCTGCCCGGGACGTAGAGGTGTGTGTTAGTAAGGGGAGGCGCAAAGATGCCGTCCCTGAGTGTCCTTAGTAGTTGGACGCAAAAGGAGAACTTTATTAGCACTTATATCCTAAAACCTACCAATTACCTAATATCAACCAATCAGAACTACCCATTACAATGCACTCCGTCGACCAGTCAACCTGATTTGTCTGTCCTCCGTCGCTAACCGTTAGGTACCCGTACCTAGTCGTCCCTTCTCACGATGCCCCGTCTATGTCCCGTCCATGTACCTGCAGTTGTACACACAGTTGTACACAGTGTTGTACACAAAGTCAAACACACACAGTTACACACACAGTGGTGCACATAGTCACACCCACAATTGTGTACCAATTTAATGGTACACTTCACCACAGCCGCCCCTGAACCTCGTCCCACCCGTAAAGCGGTTGGGGCGGGGGTCGATCATGCCGTTGGCTGCACTGGACCATGCCATCGTTGGTCATGTAGTCCACACCCATCAACTATGACGTCGTTGACATTCAGCACCAATCCCTCAGCCCTTCGATCAGGTCAAAATCGATCAGGCTGTTACCACTCCAACCGTGGCATCAGCGATCAGGCGCTCGTGATCGTTCATTTCCACATTTCCATCATGCAAGCGATCACAAATGGCGCCACAGCGATCAAGGACATCGACGGACAGCGCTCCGGCGAACTCGAACAGCGTTCTTGCCCTTGATCGGTCTAAGGCCTATGAGCTTATCGCTGCGGTCAATCAAGCATACACTCTGCAAGAGGCGCTCCCCGCGCAAGATGAGGAGGTCGTCGTGTTATCCAACTCGCTCTCGGTGCTCGAGGACACCATCTTGATGCTTCGAGAGCAGCTCTCATGCTCCAACCGCAAAGATGCTGATCGCAAGGATGAGATCAAGTGGTTCCGTGAGCAGCTCGCGCCCCTGCGCGCTTATATCCGTGCAGCGGTCAACGATCTCACGTCCAAGCTAAAGGCTGCTAAGGCAACTATAGCCGACCGACGCGCTCAAATCCGTGATCTGGAGGGTAGCCGCGATCGGGACCGCTATCTGCTGTCTGTTCAAGAGGAGACCATTGGTGATCACGCGCGGGAAATCTCGCTCCTTGAGTCAATCCCTGATCAAGTGACGATCAATCAACTCCAACAGCGCTTGGGCGTGCTACAAGAAGCGTATGATCAAGCCGTCGCCAAGAACCAGCGCCTGATCGAGCAGGCGTTCAAGCTCGACTACAAGGCGGAGAGACGTAAGCACCAACGCGATCACATCCGGAAGGAAAATGAAGAAAATCGCATAAAAATGGATGAATATGTCGATATCATGTCCCAGCTGTAGGATATACGTGACCGCGTCGATGGGGCGTCAGCTAGCAGGACCGAGCTGGAGGGTCTACGCTCCGAAAATTCCAAGTTAAAGACGGATCTTTCGACAACTCGGCGTCGCTTCAATTACGTGTCTGCTGATCGTGACACAATGCGCGACCAGTTGCGTCAGGTTCAAGCTGAACGTACGCAGTTGCAGGTGTTCCACTCGCGTCTCCAATCCATGTTGACTGGTGTGTCACTTCAAATGGCCGGCGTCGTGAGCTCTTATCGGAATACAAGCTCGTCTGTTGACCTTCAGGGTGATTTGACAGAAAATTCGATCGTTAGGCCCACTTTTTCGCCCAAGAGGCGTTCTCAACGTTCGCAATCCAGATCTCTGTCCAAGCGGCAACGCCAAGTTCTTCCTATTTCAGAGGAAAAATCGGATGATAATCGCACACTAAGTCCTGATCAACCAGATGACAGTCAAGGATTTTCCCTTGATAGACACTCCAATCCCATCCAGTCCCACGATCAGCGCATTTGGGAGTGATGGTTCACTTGATCAAGGCTCTGCCGGGTTCCTATTCCCTCGTACTCGTGACATCAAGTCATTGATCTTGGTGCCTGATGGTGCGGCAGATGAAGACATCTTGCCGTGGACTCCGTGTCAACTTAGCGGTTTTGATCTGCGCAGCGTCTCGGAACAAGTGGTCTTCTACTACTTAACAAGCCCCGAAGGATGGTTATTTCCAGTTGCTACACGCGCCCCTTCGGATGATCAATGGTGTAGTCACCTGATCACCCAGCCGGAGGTAGAGCTATTGTACTCGCGACACCCCTGGGATACCTTCAAGATTATACTTCCACCTGTCTCTTTCCGATCAGTTTGCTGGTTTGCCGACTTTGAAGCGAAGTACCGGTCGTTTCTAGATGAGATCATCACGCGCAGGAGATCTGGGAGTCGATGCATTATCTCCCCATCGATAAAATCCTCCGAGAGCACGATGACTTATTCCAAGAATATTATCAAAGCCGACGTTAGCGCAGAAGACGTACCAGGCGTCATGGAAGAGAGTCGTGGAATTCGTCCTGCAGGGCATGATCGACGGGAAGTGTGATCTCGACATTTTCTTAGACCCGTCGATCTCCCATTGTGCTCGGAACCGTCATCTGAGGTTTGCTCCGGCCGACGATGGGTCATGGTACCCCAGGTTCCTATCGGACCCGCCAACTAGGACATTGCCGGACGCGCTGCGTGAGGTCGATGCCTATGAGCCTTGTCGAATCCAATATCACCTTGCTGTTGAGAATCATCCTGGCCGGAACATACCTCGCCTTTGCCGTAAGTTTTACGGGTCTGTTTAGCTGGCTGATCACTTCTTATTAATCAATAAACTCTTGATCATGCCATTTCCGACTGTGCTTCGTCACTTTTCATGCATAACATAAATCGGTCTTCCATCGGCTCATCTGCCGTTGCTCCACCACTAACATCTCTCAATATCCATCGTAAATTCACTACTTCAAGTCAATCATTATCTCTCCATTAATCGCGAGTTTCATCAATCGTTCTTCTCCAATCAAAGCTTCTTCAATCTTAATCTCATAATCAGTTCGTCGATCATGCGCTAGTTGGACTATTCGTCCACATGCATCACGTCGAACCGGTGTCTGTTAATCATACTCCGTTCGAAGTCCTTGATCAGAGAATCGCAGTTAAGATCTGCTTCGTTTACCATAACGGCTCATCATAACCCTTTCAGTAGACTTGATATTCGCGTAACGTTCTGCCATACATAGTCATTCGACCAGATCGGACATCGGTGATGCGATCAACTTCAAATTTGTCGGGCTCCAGGGTCCTTTCCCAGCTGTCTTCCGGTAATAAAGCTTCATCGAAATCAAGACGATCCTCTACCCCAGCTGCTAGCACAGAAGTGGGTCCATCTGGAAATTCCTTGACCAATTTCAACTTGGATAAGTGTACCACGGGGAATACGCGATAGTCAGTGCCAAGCGTAATAAATCTTGCAGCTTGATCACCGATCACCTCGTTGACTCTGAAGGGTCCATGCCACATATGCGCCAATTTCTTCGCAAACCCTTCCTTCACCCGATCGAGGTATAACCAGACCCTCGATCCGGCTTCGATCTTGTGCGGTGTCACTTGATCATTGTGCTTTTCAGCTCGATCAGCCACTTCTTGGTGCAATCGAGTGCTCACTTGATCACGGGCGTAACGGTAGTCTTTCTGCACATTATATTTCCACCGACGAGCATCCCGGTCTTTACGCCGAATTCCACCAAGTTGCAATGTTGATTCCAACGATGATCGCGTATCCCACCATTACGCTAAATAAAAGGGTGTTTCTACACGAATGCGATCAGGGGTCGAATTTAGCGCAAATACCAGTCGCTCTGCGTACGAGCTCCAATCCTTCTGACCGACATCTGATACATACATCTTGATCGCCCGTGTGATCGTCTGCACCGTTCTTTCTGCCATGCCGTTCGCCTGTGGACGATATGCCATGGTGGCACTCTGTCGTTGTCCCACGATCTTGTTGAACATGAAACCGGGTTTTCGGTCGTGACTAATCACCTCACTAGCTCCAAATCGTCGAAACACACATTCTTTATAATTTTCGGCGACTTTCTGAGCGGTACGAGACGATCCAGCTTTTGCGTTCAACATACCCGTGAACAGATTGGTCCAGATCAACAATTCAGTATGGCCATCAGTTGAGCGAGGTAGTGACGGGATATTATCCATAGATATCACTTGGAATGGGTACGTAGCCTCAATGTTTTCAGGCGACATACCCTTGATCGTAGGTTGGCCCTTCCCCGTCTCACAATCTACGCATTGTCCAACAAATCTTTGCACGCTGCGAAATAGAAAGGCTAATGAAAATATCGTCTGATCCGCTGATATGTACGCCGTATACCCTGGTGTCCTCCTTCCAAACTCACATGATAATGGTGGAGGACATCGGCATGTAGGGTTTCAGGTAAGACCAGCTTGACCAAAGAGTGTCGATCATCTCGATCACCTTGATCACCGCTGGCTTTTCCTTTAGCCATATTTCCACAGTAGATCAACAATCCTTGTTCCTCGACATCGTAGTTGTCGGCAATCTTCGCGCAATCTTTTACCTCGTCTGCGCTCAATTGTGAAACGTTACCATGCAAGTAACATCGCAATCACAAATCCACTTCTCTTCTTCTTGCGCCTTTTTAACACGTTCCGCCCTTATCCCTTTTATGGATACTTCGGGCCGCGTTTGACGGTAGCGTTTGACGGAGGTTACGTGATCGAGTCGTCACCAGCACTTGTGGCACAGTGGGATCTTCATTCAACGCGATCACTTCAGACAATATGTTGAGATCGACCAATTCTTCCATATGTTTTTCGTCATCAATATCGCATCGTGTCCCATCCCGCATGACCGTAGTGGTGATATGATCGTCACTCTTATTCCACTCCCTTTTAACGCGCAGCAGATCATGATCAGGCCATTCGCTAAGGAGTTTTAACGCGCGTTGTTGCTATACTTGCAATCGCGGAGTCTTGCACTCTATTTCGCCATGCATTTGTCTGATCACCAAATTCGAGTCTCCACACACGATCACCCTTCCTTTGGGATACCGCGACAGTAGATACAAGCTTAGAATAAATCCATGATACTCTGCTTCATTCACCGTGATGTCAGGTGCATGATCAGCGACCGCGATCATGATCTTCCATACGTCAATTTCCACACGATAGCACCAAATGCACCAACACATCGCTTAACACTTGCAGATCCATCGAAACTGATCAAATACAGATCCTCGCCTTTCTAGACCGTAGGAGGTGGTACTTCAATCATCTGCCGAGGTTGCTTTTTCGGTGCGATCGCAATCATGGCTTCATCAATTTCGGCGCGAGGAGTAATACTTGCGGCTAACGCCCCTAGTACCTCTTCTTCTCCATGCACACATTTCTTGATCTCCAAGTCCCATTGTGACAAGATCGCATCCCATATCCCCAATCGTCCGTCTAACCCGTTGGATGTCAATAACCACTTCAACGTGGATCAGCGTGACAGGACAGTGATCGCCTTTCCGACCAGCATTTGCAGAAGAGCCAGATCTTCCTTTTCGACGGGGCTGTAATTCAGCTCGCCGCTCTTCAGTGCCCGGCTGGCGAATGCGACGGGTAAATACACTTGATCATGTTCTTGTACCAACGCGGCAGATAATGCCCATTTGCTGGCATAAACCACGATCACCGGCGTTTTGGCTTGATCAAAATGGCGCAGGGTTGGGGCTGATGAAATCTTCGCTTTCAGCATGCTGAATGCCACTCGCGCCCTTGTTAATCGATCGTCCTCATGCACCGTACCCTCGTTGATCAATGATTGACCCTTTAACTCTTGCTAATCTATCTCGTGTAACTCATAGAGTACCGCAGCATAGATCGCGAAGTCTTCGATAAATCGACGGTAGTAATTCAGACTCCCCAAAAACGATTTCATAGAACGCAAAGTACCAGGAAAAGGCAAATCATCAGATCATCCAATTTCTTCGGATTTGTTTCCAGACCACGGCTAGAGACGTGATGTCCCAAATAAGGAACTTCGCTCCGCCCCCAGTACGATTTGGTCACGCTGATCGACAAGTTCCACTGATTGCACTCTTCCAATAGATTTCGCACAAGTTCTCCCAAGTAGGTGCAGGGATCAAAATATCCTCAATATAGGATCTTCGGTGCAGTACAGACGGGCCTTGTGTTTGGTCAGGCTCTCCCGCAGTGAATACATCCGTTGACTCATTGGAACCGTCCTTAACCTTGAGATACCCATACAATGCATTTTCGATAAACCGCCGGTAGATCTGCGGAGCATTCTTTAGGCCAAAGGGCATAAGATTCCATTCGAAAAATCCAAACGAAGTGACAGAAGCCGAAATCTGACGTGCTCGATCGGTCATAGACACGACCCAAAAACCGCTCGCCATATCCAATGAGCAAAACCACAACGTCTTATCCAAATCTTCGAGTAGATCAGAGATCAAAGGCATTGGGTACATCATCAGGCGTGTGAGTAGATTCACCGCGCGGTAATCGATACATAATCGAATATCAACCCCATTCTTCTTCACGGTGATCACTATAGGTGATTCCAAGGGTGAAGTAGATGGTTGGATGATCTTCGTTGCCAGTAGCGCCTTGATAAAGGCTGATAACTTCTCGCGAAATTAAGGAGAGACCTTCCTACACTTTTGAGCTATCGGGCGCGCATTGCCTACTTCAATGTCAAACACAACTCCACGTGCAGAACGAGGCAACTCGTTTCCTTTTCCGATCAACAGATGTTTCTTCGCCCAAATTATATCGCGAAGCTGATCAATTTCCTCTGCTGTGTTGATCAATGGATCACCAACTTGCAGATTGTCCTTGATCACTTCTTCGGTACTTGCTGACACCTCAGGCAGATTGGCAATATTTGTAGCCGGTGCGTATACGCACGGTGCGGCTAGCGCACAGAGGAAGACTTTCCTTAAAGCGGCGTTTGCTGCTACTTAGCCGATACACCCTTATAAAGGGCTTAGTAGGAGAGAGACTCCTACTCGGGGCCAAGATTCCCGGTTTGGTTTACTAGTATCCTTCTCTACTGTCTTAACGGAAAGGCTCCCTTACTAAGGGTGTAGCTAAAGGGAGGGCTCCCTTTACGCTACCGCACTCACTACACGCGCGACCGGTCGAGGTCGTGCGTCTGCAGTTGTTGAGTGAAAATGTAAACTGAATGTATATTTAATATATAATTAGTCTAAATTAATTTAAACTAATGTAAACTATATGTAATAATACTAAGTAGAACATACCAAATTCGTACCTAGCTAAAATGTAGTGTACACCATCTGTGTACCGACACGTGGATGGCTGACACGCCACCCCCCAAGGGCTTCTTCCCTGATTGGTTAAAATAACCAATGGTTCAAAACCATTCGAACCGGTCAATACTGACCCCAACCGTAGTGTACTCACGTACACCACCAACTAAATGTGACTCGAATGTAACCCTGTTACATCCTCCCCCATCAAGACTATTGCTTACGCAATAAACAAAATTTTGTTGGAGAACTCCAACTGCCAGAACCTTTGGATGACTATGAGCACCTTCAGTGGTGCTATGGAAGAAAACTATTCCGATAACTCGGAAGTGGATGCCCTTGGGGAGATCTCCCAACGGCTGACCACTCCGACAGCGCAGAACGGCGCTGTCGGTCATCCAACCTATTCCCCGCACGTGGGGAAAACGCACTAACTCGTGCGCCACCTTTACCCACTAGAGGTGATGCATCCGGGTCGCCGCAGGCGACAATCACCAATGAACCGTCCTCGGTTCATGAGGCCCGACGTGCCGTACGGGCACGGAAGGGATCTCGTGACCCTCAAAAGAGGGCTAAGAACGCGGTCAAGAGTGGTTTAGCCTCCTATGCCCCTGGTCCAGCGGCTATACTGCCGCGTGAAATTGCGCGCCGGAAACAACTCCAGGCCAGACTGCTAACACCTAAGCAGTTTACTGTTAAGTTACTACCGTACTAGCCTCGGGAAACAGGAACGCGGTGCCCTCGTGGATATCCTCCACGAGATTCCCTTTGTTCTCTTACGGGACGAAAGCGTCGAGGACGCAGAACAGGCATTCCGCACTTGGGTGGAAGGGGAGAAGCCCCTCCCCAACTTTGATGCGCTGTACAACAGCTTTTCCGAACCCGACGTTCGGGTAGAGAGGGCGTTACGCTTGGCCTATGCCCAGGTCAAAGCGCAAGGGCAATTACCTGCCTCTTACTACACGCGCCCTGCTCTCGATGTGGTGCCGGAGAGCAATGCAGACTCTGCATCTGCCTCCGGCGAACTCCCAGCTACTGGGAGTGAAGGGGCTTCTTCGGCCCCTTTGGTCGTTGACTCTCAGCGGGATTCTCCCGCTCGAAAGCCTTAACGACGTCACGGAAATCCTGCCGCCGGAGAGTCTCGGACTCCCACGAGCTCTGGGAATGTGGATAACCTTTCCACTTCACCAGGTACTTGGTCTCACCCCGTTGACGGCGTCGTGCCATCAGGCGTTCCACATGGTAATGTGGAGTACCCTCCGTATCGAGGACTGTAGGAGGGGGTCGCGCAATTGCGACGTGAGTTCCACGAGCGCTGTGATCGACACAGCCGTCGCATCCAAGATGCCCATGAGGGACTCCCAACGAAGGGAGTGCGAATGAACGCATCGAGGGGCGGCTTGCCTCCCTCGAGTCTCTCGTTGCGGAGCTACAGGGTCGTATTTCAACCCTGTCGGAGATGTTCCGACCTGTCGTGCCTTTCGGCTATCCAACTTCTCACCCTCCTCCACGAGGGGACCCGCCTACGGGTTCTGGTATGGCTTAAGCATACCCACATGGAATGTTGGATGCGTACGCATCGCCTTCGGTATATCTAAGGTGTACGACAAGCCCTTTCGGGCTAATACCTTAAAGGGGCCCACAAACCTGGGGCGAAGTTTATTGCGCAACACATTTGAAACTGCATGTGTAGGAAGATTTTTAGCGTTTAATAAAACACTTTCTCCTACTTGTACACTTTTTTTGTTACGCCGCCCCTTGCGGTCAGCTTGCTCCTTCTGCTTGTCTTGGCTTTCCGCCATGGCATCAGACGTGTCGTAAGACACTAAGGCGCGTCGATAAAACGTATCGATGTGCTTTCGCACAGATACAGGGATGACATCGGGGAATCCTCCCCCATCAAGCCCTGGGCCACACACACATGTGGCGTTAACGGAACCCTCGGATTCACCAATCCGTTCACGTAAAACGGGGTAAACCCCGTAGATGCATGTACCGAATTGTTTATAGCAAATTCGACCATCGGAAGCATCTCACTCCAATCATTTGGAGAATCCGGACATAAGCTCCGGAGAATATCCTCAACAACGCGATTAACGCGTTCCGTCTGACCGTCCGTCTGCGGATGATCCGCAGTGGACATGAGGAGCTTGGTGTCCAGCACCTTAAACAACGCTCCCCAGAACTGTCCCGTAAAACGGGGATCCCGATCCGATACAACGGAATCGGGTAGACCATGCTGTCGAAAGACACGGTCTAGGAACACTTTCGCTGTTCCTTGTCCATCTATGGACTCTGGAACCGCCGCCAGGTGAGCCATCTTGCTCAAACGGTCTACAAAGACCAATATACCGGTGTTCCCGGCCTTATTCTTCGGAAAACCGAACATAAAATCCATACTAATGGATTTCCAACACTCCGTTGGAACCGATAAGCTCGCCAAAGGCGCAGCAGAACTTGCAGAGGGTTTAACCCTCCGACACGTCTCACAGGTGCGTATATACGCACCGACCCACTTATACATGTTGGGCCACCAATACAAAGCGCTTAAAGCGCTTTAGGTCTTATCCCGACCTAAATGACTCCCGGTAGGGGCGTCATGTGCCTCAAAGAGGACTCTATACTTCAGTTCCTCATCATGAGGAACTACCACCCGCGGAGTGTCCTCCGCGCTTTTGCTATAAAATAGCAAACCGTCACACTACCTGTAACGGTGTAAACGAGCTTTAGCTCGACTTGACAGGGTTGGCTCAGACGAGCCAAGTCCCTTTCCACCCAGCGCGTTGATAATCGCCGTACACTGTGGGTCTTTCTCATACGCCTGGCGTATGAGATACACCACAGACGAGGTGACGAATGTCGCGTGAGCGAGCTCGTAATCGGGACAACGCGACAACGCGTCTGCAAGCACGTTCTGCTTGCCAGGTTTATACTTAACCTTAAAGTTGTACTCCGCAAAGAAGGAGAGCCAACGGGCCATCCGTTGTGAGAGATGTGGCGACTTTGTCGCTGTCCGTAAGGACGCGTGGTCTGTATAAACCACGAACGGCTTTGGGCCGAGTAGGTGAACCCTAAATTTGACAAGAGCATACTTCATTGCAAGTAGCTCCTTGTCATGAACGGGATAATTCCGTTCCGCAGCTTTAAGCTGCCTCGACTCAAACGCAATCACGCGTTCCCTTCCTGCAACGTCTGCTTGTAACAAAGCACATCCGATGCGAAATCGGAGGCGTCGCAGACGACACTAAATGGTTTCCCAGAGTTTGGGAGAGCAAGAACGGGAGCTTTCAACAAGCTCCCCTTTACCGCTTCAAAAGCGTTTTGGTGTTTGGTTTCCCAACACCAATCAACATCTTTCATAAGAAGGTCGGTAAATGGCTTCGCCATTTCAGCGTAGTTCTCGATGTACTTGTGGAGATAATTTGCTAATCCAAGCCACTTCCCTAAATCTCTAAGATTTACAGGCAAAGGACACTCCACAATGGCTTTCACCTTCGCGGGATCCGCCCGCACTCCATCCTTACCGATGAAGTATCCGAGGAAAGGAATTTCCTAAGCACCAAAGATACATTTGGATGCGTTCGCATATAACTTATGCTCTCGCATACATTTGAGCACAGCCCAAAGGTGTATCGGATGCGTCTGAACATCAGACGAGTCGCCTTCTGCACGACTGTGAACGAATATATCGTCGAAGTACGTCTGAGCGTACTTCCTATGAGGGCGGAAGAGTTGAGTCACCATGCGATTGAAAGTCGCTGGTTCATTCGAAAGCCCCTGTGGCATAACAAGACACCCCCACAGCATGCCACTAGGCGTGCTGACCGCTGTAAGCGGAATATCGGATGCTCGCATGAGCACCTGATAATACCCGTCCACCAGATCTAAGGCACTGTACACGGTACAGCCCGCCATATTGTTCTGGAGGACATCCTTCCGAGGAATCGGAGTCTGCATGGGTACAGTAGCTGCATTCAGCTTGTTGTACGCATGCACAATGCGCCACTTTTACGTTCGGTTTACGAACACAAAAGGTGGGAGATGAGTGGGGAGACTTACTCTCCCGTACAATCCCTGCCTCTTCTTTCCCCTTGAAGAATGCGTCGATGACGTCGCATTGTTCCTTGGGGAGAGGCCACTGCCTAGTGACGCAGTATTTGGCTCCGGGAACCAAATCAATTTCATGTCGGACTACCCGATCCGGTGGTAACCCCATCGGCGGGTTGTCACTAATGACATCTCCAAATTCCTTTAATAAGGAATGATAAGGGTCCTCAGGATCCGCGAGGATCTTGAGGCCGCTTCGGGAATTTAATGCCTGTTTGGTTTTCACCAAAACTGACTCGTCCATCGTGGATGAGGAGTTCAACTCCTCTTCCGGGCGCAAAACGACGATCTCGTCGAGTTCACCTGCTTTTACAGCAGTCTCAAACTCGTTGAAGGACATCTCCTCCAACGACAACAGTTCGCCTACCCCATCCAGCCATTCCAGGCTTACGCCTTCCGTGACAACACCTGTAACGCTATTCAGCATCCTGTAGGACTGCTGACTACTGGCCTCGGAACTAATCCCGAGACCCAGATGGGGGGAGTCAATCGCCCCATCTATTGGAAGCGCCACGCGCCTATCCACAGAGGTCTCTACCTCTACCACCGGTGACTCGCCGGTCTCACCTATAACGGCGTAATCGGAATCATTTCCGACGTTTGAAAGAGACGAACTTCGGGTCTCTTCGCTTGGAAGAGCCTCGCGCAGGGGTCTCTACCCCTACCACTGGACTCGCAACTTGTTCGCCGGACACGGAGTGGTCGGAATCAATTCCGACCTGTAGAAGAGACGAACTTCGGGTCTCTTCTCCAAGCGACTCGCGCCTACCCTCAGAGGATTCCACCTCTATCACTGGCGACTCACCAGTCTCGCCTATATCGGCGCGGGGATTAACCGCCGAATCCCCCTCGTTAAAGAACTCTTCCTTAACGCCATTGGAAATTATCGTTTCAGACATCCCAATCTCTGGCATCTCACGCCAGAATCGTTTTTGCGATCGATCAAAGGTGGGTTCATGACTCGCCAATGCTTCACCCGACCGCGGGTGCGTTGATCCAATGGACTTAGACTTACAGTCTATCCATGGCTCGTGGCGTTCCAGCCACTTCATGCACAGAATGAGGTCATACCTCGAGTCCAAATCCAGGTCTAGGAAACGTTCCAAGCTGTCGAAGTCTGCAAACTTCATCTTAAGGTCAATCGAGACCTTGGGTACAGAAACCTGTACGCCCGTCGCAAGACGAACCATGACAACGTCACGAGAACGTGCCTCTAGGACCTCGTCATACAGCCGACTCCTCTCCACAGAAGCTCGTATGACATAATTGTCAGACGCTCCATAGTCTATCAAGACTCTCAAGGCTTATGAAAGCCTTTCACGTCCGCAAGGACTACCAGCAAACCTGGCTGGTACACCAACTCGGTGCTAGAAAGCACCGCTTCCCTCGGGGCTTTGTGCTGTATTCCCCTACCCTGGGGCTTAACAGCACTGAGGGGTCCCCCAGTAGGGCGCCCCGCACCTACTGGGAGCCGTCGTTTCCCGACGGCTTGGACAAGGTTTTTTTTCCACCCTTGGTCTCTTGTAGCGAGTGTCTCGAAGGTTTTTTTTCGGACATCTGTTCCTCAGATGATCCATGCTCCCACACAGGAAGCATCTCAGCGGCCCGCGCCGCTTCAACATAGCCAAGAGCTCCGCCTCGAAGCTCTGTGAAAAAGAGTCAGAATGACTCTTAGCGGGAGGTTTCTCCTCCTCTTCGACCTGACTCAGGTCCATGGGTTCGGGACCCACCTTAAAGGAACGGAAGTTCCTATAGACGTTGAACGCCATCTTGAATGCCTCTTCCAGGGATTCGGGTCGGCATCGGAACAATTCCGAACGTGCTGGCTCTTCTCTCAGTCCTCCCATGAAGACGGGGATGGACACATCGTCCGAATACGCTTTCGCGTACATCCCTGCCAACAGGGTCTTAAGCTCCTGGATATAAACCTCCAGGTCCTTAGTGCCCTGACGGCACCTCAGGAACGCCAGTTGATTCTGGAAAACCAGATCAGGCGTTGCATACATGTCCATAAGCTTCTGCTTAAGGACCTTCCATGTTGGAAACACGTCCTTGACTGATTCCGAGCATGTAAACGCCCATGTACGGGCTTTGCCCGTAAGATGGGCCAATGCAAGTCCCACTTGCAAGTGATCAGCGGTCATGTTCGCTGTGGCGAAGGCCGTTTCGACCTCTCGCAACCAAACATAAAGGTTGTCACACTTCTCTCCGGTGAACTCCTTTATCTTAAACGATAATGGAGGGCGCACCCCCGTGGAATGACCTCCACCGCAACTCGCCTCATGAGCGATGAGGGCATTCACCCTTGCCTTTACGGCCTCAAGGCCCTGCTCCACTAGGAGCTTCATACCTTCTTCCCCCGTTAAGGGTAACAGCCTTTTAAAGGCTTCCTGCTGGACGAGGGTCAAACTATCCCAATCGTCCTGATTCATCCTTTGCAGAGGATGCCTAGTCTACCAACACAGGTGTTGGGTTGACTACAAGTGCTACCAGATGTTGCCGGTGCGTATACGCACGGTGCGACTAGCGCACAGAGGAAGACTTTCCTTAAAGCGGCATTCGCCGCTACTTAGCCGATACGCCCTTATTAAGGTCTTAGTAGGAAGGATCTCTCCTACTCGGGGCCAAGATTCCCGTGTTGGTTTACTGTAGCCTTTGCTAGTGCCTTAACGGAAAGGCTCCCTTACTAAGGGTGTAGCTAAGGGGAGGGATCCCCTTACGCTACGGCACTCACTACACGCACGACCGGTCGAGGTCGTGCGTCTGTAAGATAGAGTGAAATGTAAACTGAATATATTTAATATGTTATTATTTAAACTAATATAAACTATATGTAATACTAAGTAGAATATTCCTAATTCGTACCTAGCTAAAATGTAGTGTACACACCTGTGTACTGACACGTGGATGGCTGACAAACCACCACACCAAGGGCCCATGCCCTGATTGGTTAAAATAACCAAAGGTTCGAAACCTTTCAACCCGGCCAATACTGACCTCAACCGTGGTGTACTCATGTACACCAACACTCAGTGTTACCCGAATGTAACCCCGTTACACTTCACCCCAAGTCTACTCGTCATGATTAAGCGTTTGGCTATCTTGCTGTTGCTTGTCTTGGTCTCCATGACCACGGTTCGTGTCGACGATCCTCCTGCAACCCCTGCTGTGGAAGATGCATCAAAGGAACAGACTCCACCTGGTGTGATTTTGTTAGCGGAGAAGGAGCCTGTGCCGTCGAACAAGGAGCAACTTGAGCTAATTGTTGGTGGAGGAGGTGGTTTTATCCCAACTGCTGGAATCACGTACCGCTACCGTTACACGTATCCATATGCAGGGGGTTTCCGCTATGGTTGGCGCTACCCGATTGGCTACTGAAACTCGTTTGGACACTCTTCTATGGATCGTGCTGTCTATTCGGTCGTCCATATGGCGGATTGTATTACTGCTAAGGGCTTGCAATTTTTTCTGGTATGACATGGCAATGGAACTATGTTTAAGAGTGAGTGAGATTAGTGAAGATAGTGAAACGAGCAAGAAGTAACGAGAGAGAAGTAACGAGAGAGAAGCTGCTGGATCACGCAGTATCCATATGCAAGAGGTTACGCTACGGTTGGCGCTACCCCGAAGAAGAAACGAAAAAAAGGGACAAGTGAGTTAGTTGAGAAGCGTGATGATGAGTTTGAATGTTTGAGATAAGAAACGAGAAAGAAGATGAATGACAAAAGATAAGGAGTTAAAGTTTGAGTAGCGCATCAATGAATTTGATAAGCTCTCGATTTGATTTGCTTGTGTTTCATCCAATCAGATCTTTCTAATAATTTTTTGGGTGGCAAATAGCCAAAATGGGGGGGGGCAAATAGCGCTTTCCTTTATTTATCCCGAATATCCATAGAGCCTAAATGTGCACCACACCAACTCATGAAGCTACATGAAACCTGTATATCCTAATTTTCTACCACATAGTTAGTCAGTATTACCTGCCGTTGAGTTGCTTTGTAGCCTAACCTTTTTAATGCACCTTGAGCGCCCCGATGAGGTCCCCGTACTTTTTCTAATGTCCGAACTTGGTAGGGTTACCAGTTGCCTTCATTGCTTAATATTTCTTGGTTCGGGATGCTATTAATATCCGCTATGCTTCTCTAAATACCTTTGAGCATTACACCGATGTATTTCATAGGTGTCTCTGAACAGCATTCATCTGTACCCGCCTATCCGTTCCGGGTTGCTCTTGCCCCGTTGTAGCAGGTGCGTACACGCACGATGCGGCTAGCGCACAGAGGAAGACTTTCCTTAAGCGACGATACGCCGCTACTTATCCGATACGCCCTTATATAAGGGCTTAGTGGGAGATTGCCCTCTAATTCTGGGCCAAGATTCCCTGAGTTTACTGTTAGTAAACACTAACGCATTATGCCAAGGCTTCGCTTAGAAAGGGGGTAGCTAAGGGAGGTGCTCCCTTTTGCTACAATACTCACTGCGCGCGCGACCGGTCTGGGTCGTGCGCTTAACAGTATTTGGTGTATTTTGTAAACTGATTTATTTATAAAAATTATCCTAACTTAATAAACTAATGTAAGCTATGTGCAATACTAAGTAGAACTTACTTAATTCGTACCTAGCAAAAATGTAGTACCACCTGTGTACCAACACGTTACAGGCTGCCACGCCTCCACCAAAGGCTCCTGACCTGATTGGTTAAAATAACCAATAGGTCCGAACCTTTCGGACTGGTCAATACTTGAACTCAACCGTTGTGTACTTACGTACACCAACGTAACCAAATGTAACCCTGTTACACCTGTTGTCCGGTAGCTTTTCGCCAATCATATCCCTTCAGCCTAATTTCGATCAATCAAACACTTTTTCTCCACTCGTAATTTCTTCCTCCAGTTTATGGTAATCGTTTTTCTCTTCAGCACTACACGACATATTAACACTGCACCATAGTGCACCTCGTGGTGTAACAACCATACCTAATGGGTAAACAGAATTTTTTTAGATCGTCTTGTTCTACCAGATCTCGATCTAGAACAAAATTACGAGGATTGGATCGATGACACCGATCGGTCCGATCTGATCTCGGAAAAATATGGCGACGGATTTACCCTCCGATAGTTGGTCGCTGCGCCAGTGGGGATTCGAATATTAGGACCCGCGTCTTAAATTTGGACATCGCCTCATAAAACATCGGTCCATTTTAGACCGATAGTGACACTTCATTATGTCTACTAGTATCTTATTTGCGAGCTGCATCTCGTCCACTCGTTGAATTTGTAGGGACTGATGGATTAACAAGAACATTTGATTAGATAAACTTGATAGTTCATGGGCGACCCCGCTGAAAATATTGTTGGAAGTGAGTGTAGCCACTTTGGGCTTTGCACGCTTTCAGAATGGTGGAATTCCATTGGCTGTTGGGATGATATACATTTTTATATACATTAGCGGTTACAGTTTTAAGTCGCATTAGGTACCGGGTAGCCACTTAAGTAACTTTACATAATATACTTTCCAATTTGCATATTAATAAGCACAACTTTACTGGATCCTCCACGGCCGACGTTCGGCACATACCAGCTCTCTACTTGCCTCTACTGCTGATCCCCCCTGGTCAAAACTTTCAGGCCAGGTGGTTTAAGATCGCATAAAGTGATTAAGAACTTTTATTTGGTTTTTAAACAGGTTATGAGCCCAAGTATATCGTGGATCTTTCTTGGTATATCGAGTGTGCTTTCGTGGAATTACTTCGTGGTTATGTTACGTGGAACTAGTGTAAAGTCCCCTGTTGAAAGGGCTAGTGGTGTGACGTGTAATATCGAGGGTTTTTGATTTGACTAAAGATGAGTGATTCCGATGGAGGTGATGTGCCCTCCGCAAGTGATTTTAGGGTCATAATGCAAGGTCTAAAGGACATTAAGACTCGCCTGGATGCTGTAGAAGAAGGGCAGGCCCGGCAGTCACTTTCGAGTGTCTCGTCCGGGTCCAGGAAGGGATCCCTGGCGCGAGTTCGAGACACTGAGGTCCGGGAAAGCCTTCGAAATTACCGTCCGTTCGGTGACCAGATAACGTTTTGAGCTATCTGTCCGAGGACAAGGGGGTGAAATCTGGCGTTAGGCCACACCCAGATGCGAATTCAGCACCTCGCGAAGTGCTGGTTGGCATGCAAGGTGCAGGCGGGGCTGGTTTACCCGCCGGGCAAGGGCATGTGCCGATGCAACATGCCGGCTACAAGATCCCAAAAATGTCAATTGAAAAATTTTCAGGACGCGAAATGTATCCCGGTTGGGTGCAGAGTATCCACAATGAGCCTACCTGTTCATGGAGGCCGTCGAGATCGCCGAAATAACGTCTTGTTTTCAATGGAGTGAGCGCATAAAAGTAAACAAGTTGGGTGAATATCTTGAGGCACCGCCGCGGAATATTTTCGCTCCAACATTGGTTCGTGGTGCTAAGTTCGCCCTCATCTGACGTACGTTATGGAGCAGATGTGGTGGGGATTCAAGGTGAACATATCCCACCACCAAGCTGCTATATGGTTTGCAATGGAAAAAGATTCGAGTCGAAGTGGACGGAGCACTGTATTTATCTAGTAGCTCTGGCCCGCGAAGGCGGGTCGAGTGGAAAGTTGATAGTTGAAAATATTGTGAAGTTCGCCGCTCCGAAATTAAAAGTAATGCTCATGGCTAGGTATGATCCACTGCGGACCGACTACATATGCCACGCCCAATAGCTAATCGCCTGGGCGCAAGAGCTGGAAGATAATGCCATCAAGATCAAGCAAGTCATTAAGTTGCACGCACATGCAGCAACATCAGGCAAGGGTCGCCGTGTATGTTACACATGCGGTGACAAGGTGACGAGGATACTACATTAGATGCAGATGTAAATGCATGTGGAAACGATAATGTAAATGGAAATATCTGGATTATCGACAGTGGTGCAAGTAGGCACCTGGTGTCGAACGCGAATTTGTTGGAAGAAACGATGAAAAAATGGAGGCAACGCCAACCAAGTGGTGAACCTAGGTGCAAGCGAGAAGACATCAAGTCGTTTCGTGCTGTCTACTATGGATACTACATTAGATGCAGATGTAATTGCATGTGGAAACGATAATGTTAATGGAAATATATGAATTATCGGCAGTGGTGCAAGTAGGCACCTGGTGTCGAACGTGAATTTGTTGGAAGATGCCAAAGCGTGCGGTCCTAGCGACACGTTTGCACTGCCTAACGGTGGCACCTTGAAGGCTACCAAGGTTGGTAAGCTTACGTTGCGCACGTGCGACGCAAGCGAAACGTTTTTTGTCTTGAACGAAGTATACTTCGCACCAAAACTAGCTAAAAATTTGATATCGCTTGGTCGATTGCGTGAAAAGGGCTGCGCCATTGTTGACGACGGTCACAAGCTACGAGTTATGCCAAAGGATGAAAAAAAATTTGATGTGGCGACCCACGGATCTGTGTTTATCGCAAGGTTGAAGACGGAAAATTCCCATGGTTTTTCGAAGGATTTTGAGAGCATGGTGGTAAGCAGTGTGCTGGAAGACGTCGGTCCAGACGTTCACACTGGTAGCCTTCACCATTTCCACGTGCGCTTGGGTCACCTGGCCTACGATACCATCGAAAGGTTGGCAGGGACCCCAGGTCAGGCATTGAGCTTACAGACACAAGCAGGCCGAATTGCCTGACCTGTGCCGAGGGAAAGGATACGAGAAAAGCGCAGTTGAAAGTGGATTCAGGTGCAAACATAACATCGACAGGATCGTGGGAGTGATATGCAGTGATCTAAAGGGTCTTATCACTCCCCGTGAAAGGCGTGGAAACCTTTACCTGGTTGTTTTTGTCGACCATTTTTCGAGCTATGTTCGCGTATTTGCGGCGCGCACCAAGGACAGGGCTGAAAGGATGTTCGGCCACTTCATTACGTGGTTCGAGAATGAATTCTCCTGCAGAGTGCATGTGCAGCGCACCGATGGCGGCGGCGAATACCAAAACGTTGATTTGTTCTGCAAACAGACTGGTATTCGTCGTCAAGTCACTGAGGCTGGAAATCCCGCATCGAACGGCAAGGCTGAGCGCATTAGCCGGACCATTTTTAACATGTTCCGGTGCATGAATTCGGATCGGGTTTAACCCTGACTTATTGGTCGGAGGCGGCTGAGTATGCCGCATATATACTCAACCAGACTCCGACAAGGTCAAATGCAGGCCGAATTTCGCCCCTTGAAGTGCTAACCGTCGAGTGGCCGGTGGTGACAGACATAGTGGTTTTTGGGTCCCCGTGCATGGTTTGGAGGGACCCAAAGAAGAAGACACTGTCGAAGCACGCTGAGCGCGCCCTCATTTTGGGAAAAATCGACGAGACCAAGGGATATAAAGTGCTGCTGTTGAAGGACAGGGTGGTCGTGGTGACGAGGTATGTCACCGCGATCAAGACGCTTAGCACCGAGACGAGCGAAAAAATCACCAAGGTGTGTGAAGGTGAAGGCGAGAAAGAAATGCGCGAATTGGCTGAAACATGCTTGGGTGATGCCGGTTCAAGTGTAGCGCATTCCAAGCATGGAAATGACGTAGCGGCAGAGCATGAAGCTGCACCTAAACGCCCGGAAATGGTTGAACGGAGTGCGCGCAAGACGCGTAGGCAGCCGAAGAAGACCCCGAAAGGGAAGGAATACGAAGCGTCGAGATCTAAACGGGTCGTTTCAACCGATGATTTTCCGAAAAAAAAATGATGAAAATGGGCGAAGTGCTGAAAAAAATTTATGTGTATTCGCGGTTTGCGAACGGGATGCTGAAGTGGCGAGTGGTTCGCCGATGCAGCCAGACCCAAGAAACTTTAGGGAAGCCCATGGTGGTGTGGTGGAGTCAAGTTCAAAATCGAACACCGTAGTGTCGAGAACCTGACCACCATCTTGCCCAGCCTTCCATCTGGCGGGGGGGGGGGGTACCCCGCGAACCTTCGCCTACGATCGCCTACGATCCGATCTGATCGTCCGCTGCTAGCAGACGACCGATCATCAGCATAAGACGCCTGGTCCGATTCATCATGCGTTTCCATCTCACCTTGTGTACCCGATGGAATGGGCTGGTTGCACACTTGGTGGATCGTCACTGTGAATTGATTTGCGTCTAAAATGCGAGACCGTGCTGGGTAGTGTACCCTGGGCGGAACTCTTCACCCTGGGTACGGGCATACCAATTATACTTATAGTAAGTGTACTCCAAAGGGCAGATCGCTTAACCGATCGTAGAGCCCAACCAATGTATGAAGAAAAGTCCAATATCCCAATATGGAGACCCAACGAGAACGTGACAAACTCCACGAACTATATCTCCACGTAACAATCCAAAAACTTTTTTACACGTTCCAAACGTGTGTAACGTAGGCTTGCGAAGCCGACCAATGCGTACTCCCGTCGAGGGACTTCCGGCGGGCCAAGTGCGTCTGTAACGCGTCCCAGCCAGGTATAGCAAGCTAGAGGAAATTACTCGACCCTCTGCTTCCAAACACTCTGCGGCGTGCGGAGGCGACTGATGTACTGTGCAAAGATGCGAACGACTTCCTTGTTGAGGTGTTAACGACCAAGAAAGACGGAAAAACCCAAACACTCTTAGAAGGAAAAACCAAAACTTACCAATCATATCTCCCTACGGCCCCCAATATGTAAAGTACACGCAATATCATGTGACCTACCAAAGTCTGCGTTCTTGACACTTCTTGCAGATGATAGGCTTAAAAGCCTCCTTGTTTTCCACCAATCCGATCGCTGATAAGCTGATCGGCGTGCCGCTGACACAAAGTGACTAAAATTCTTGAAACCATTTCACCACAGCCGCCCCTCAGTCTGGTCACAGCCGCACAACGGTAGAGACCCGATCTCACCACCAGTTGGCATCCCAGATCTTCACAGTAGCAGACTTCCTCACCGATGTACAGATCTTCGAATCCGCCTTCGCCTGGTATTTGTCCTTGTGCACCTGATCATCTTGTAACCTCTCTTGACGCTCGTTGCTGCAGGTGCCCTGTGTTCCCAATCGCCCTATGTCAATTCGCCTCCCCGATCGGCCCAATCTGACATCCCTCGCAACACTCCAGATTCCGACACACCGGATGGGCATCATATCGGGGTCGATCAGCTCCGGAAGACAGTCCGGGAGCTTCAGTCGCAAATGGACGTTAAGAATACTTCTTTCTTGCCACTGGAAAGGAAGTGGATACCTTGATCCCCATGTCCGCGAAGTTGCAGGAGGTGATCTCCGAGAACGCGCATCTCCGGGACCAGATCGCCCAACAAACAACGCGAGGTAAGCTGATCGGTCTGTTTTTCGTCTTGGATCTGCTCTAACCTTCCTTCGCGTGCAGATCGGCTGCCCACCGACATCGCCAAAGCGTTTGACGCTTTACTCGCGGCTGATCGGCAGTCGCATGACCACTGCGATCAGCTCCGACCGATCTTGGGCGGGCTGATCGGAGCCCGGCATGATCTGTCTCGTTTGGAGGCCTACAGGTCACACCTCCGGGAACAGATCGCGCTGGCCAACCGGCAGAGGTTGGAGGATCAGTACGATCGTACTTTACTCCGCACCCAACATGGTGACCTGGAGAGGCAGATTGGCTAGTTGCAGGTCGTGGTCAAGGACCAGATAGAGAAGGTCGAGTCCTTCAAGAGCCGATCGGACGCCTGGACCCAGGAGTCAAACCGTCGTTGGGTGGCCGTAGATCGGTGCCACCAACAGTTGACCGACTTGTTGTACCGGCATCCGGCTGCAGGCTCTAGCGTTGACCGATCTGCATCGGCCGCTCTGATCGATCTGCACCAAGATCGGAAACGACGCCACTCATTGGCTAAAAGTAAACACACCAAGATTTCAAAAACTTCCAAGAAGCGTAAGGAAGCGTCAAAGGGCTCAAGGGCGCGGGTCGTAGCGCGCGACTCCGAGCTCGAGGAGAAGCAAGCGGCTCCCCAAAGAAAGCTAAGACGCAGGCGTTTCTTCCGAGCCAAAGATCGGAAGCAGATAATACGTCGAACACCGTCAAATCCCATGCGCCCTTCCGCCCCCGTGCCGCTCACACCAAGCATATAGATATCTCCTCCGGAGAGGACTCGGTAAACGGATCGGGAGATTCTGAGTTCATGCTCACCGCTTTGTCCAAGTCCCAATCCGATCGACGCCGAGGTCCTGTTCCAGCGAGGTCTGCACCGGGGGCTGATCAGATGATCAGGTCCCAAGGCGATGATGGTGTTGCACGAACGCGTGAGTTGACCGGATCGGCGCCTTCCTTCCATCCCGGCACATCTGGGCTGCGTCATCACGCCCAATTAAAAGGAGTGTTGATCGGAGATCGACCCCTTCCGACGTTGACTTCAGATGCCACTTTGCCATGGTCACCAGGGCAGATCGGTAGCTTGCACCGATCAGCCCTGACCAAGCAGATACTATCCCGGTCTCTATCGCGCCCAGACTCCTGGCTTTTTCCTCCAGCTTCAAAGGCTCCTGCCGCTTCTGCATGGCGGGCGGACCTGGTCACAGCACCACAAATCGCCTGTCTGTATGCAGATGAGCCATGGAAAGTGTTCGTCCGCCCCAAGCTGGGGTCCATGTTTGCGTCGACTGCGTGGATTGACTCGTTCTTAGGTCGAGTGAAGGCTTTCAATGAAACATACAGCAAATCGATCTGGGAGTCTACGCACTATCTAGTGCTTCCTCCTGGTCGAGCGCAACATGATCAAGGCCTGATCTCGTTCCAGAGAAACCGAAAGAGGCGCCGGAGTCGGGGGGGCGAGGCCTGGCAGACCCTATGCCAGTTCGTTCTGGGAGGGATGCCGTCCCGCGAATGCGACATCGACATCTTCTTATATCCTGTGGTTCTCCATATGTCCAAGCGTCGGGTTGAGAAAGCGGGGTATTAGCTGACGACGGCGTCTGGTATCCCTGTCTTCATTGTGACGAGCCGGTCGCAGACTTAAAGGACGCTTTGGTCCAGCTCGATCGGAAGGATCCTGACGCAATCAGTACCAGAACCAGATCGGAGACCATCCGGCGCTGACTATCGTACGTCTGTGGGGTGATAGCGATTCTTGATGAAGCAGTTAGCTGACCAGATAATCCATAATACATGTCATCATTCTTTTCACATTCCTGATCATCCAATCACTTGACCAAATTTCATCACTTTCTTCAAACTTGCACCAACACGTTAATATATACAGTTTCCATCCACATCACGAAAATCATCACCACGTTCTTCATTCCACTACTCCAGTTCATCACAGTTCATCACACTAATTTACAATAATTCAGACCTTGCACATATTCACACCGATCGATATACTTATCAGTGCTACTGCGTGTCTTGATATTCATCTTCATGAGTCTGCATCACTGCGAAGTGATTCCTACTGACTTGTTCTCGCTCGAACTCTCGTAGCAGTACTCCACAATTTAGATCGAGTTCGTCGATCCAAGTTTCTTCGTCATGATCCTTCCAGCGGATCAGATATTCTCGATGGGTGCGACCGAAACGCGACTTCTTGACCGATCGGACATCTCACCTTTTCCACCTCGAATTCGTCCTCTTCCAATGGCCTTTCCCAACTGTCTTCCGGCAGCAGAGCTTCGTCAAAATCGAATCTCTCCGCTTCGTCCACCGGACAGGGTATTTTAGGCCTATCGGGGAACTCTCTGACCAGTTTCAGTTTGGACACGTGCAAGATCGGAAAAGTTTTATAATCCATGCCTATCGTGATCAGACGGGCAGCATGCTAACCGATCAGCTCTTCCACACGGAAAGGACCGTGCCACATATGAGCCAACTTCTTTGCATAGCTTTCCTTGACCCGATCGAGGTATAACCATACCCTCGCCCCTGGTTCAATACCATGAGGGCACCTGATCGTTATTCCGATCTGCTCGATCTTGCGTGGCCTTACGCAACTTTTCATTGACGACTTTTGCATGCTGATAATGCTTCTGGACCTGCATGCGCCAACGACGGGCATCGCGATCGCGGGTCCGAGTGCAGCCGATCGGTATCGCCACTTCAAGTGTCGATCGAGTGTCCATCCATACGCCAGATAGAAAAGCGTTTCTCCTCGGACCCGATAGGTCGAAGAGTTGAGTGCGAATACCAGTCTCTGTACATACTCATCCCAGTCACGTTGGTCTGGATCAGCCACATACATCTTAATCGCCCTTGTTATTGTCTGCACCATGCGTTCAGCCGATCCGTTCGCTTGCGGACGATATGCCATCGTCGCGCTTTGCTTCTGGCCCAGCATGTTATTGAACGATCGGAACACCTAGGCCATAAAACCGGGTTCCCGATCGTGTCTGATAACTTCGCTGGCGCCGAACCTTCTGAACACGCATTCCTCGTAAATCTGGGCGATCTTCTCCGCAGATCGGGATGCACTAGCCTTTGCGATCACCAGTCCAGTGAATAGGTCGATCCAGATCAGCAGATCAGTGTTGCCGCGTGTCGATCTGGGCATCGACGGTATGTGATCCATTGCTATCACCTGGAAAGGGTAAGTAGCCTCGATATTTCCGGGCGATCGGCCCTTGATTATCGGTCTGCACTTTCCGGTCTCGCAATCTGTGTAACATCCCACATATTTCTGCACGCTCCGAAAAAGTCCTCTCCAGTGAAAGTGGGCCCTGATCTTGTGGTATGTCCTGCCTATGCCTTGATGACCCTCTTCTAGACTCACATGGTAGTGATGAAGGATATCCGGCTGTAGCAACTCAGGGATCACCAGTTTCGCTAGTCGATCTCGATCGGCACTGTCTTGATCAATGTCACGGCAGTGATACATCAATCCATTGTCGTCCACATCGTAACTGTCCGCGATCTTGGTACACTCTTTCGCCTGATCATTTTTTAACTTGGACAGTTCACCGCGCAGATAGGCCTTCAAGTTGACGATCCACTCTTCTTCGTCCTGCGCCTTGAGGATCCGTTCTGCCCTTAGCTGTTGTACAACGTACTCACTCAGCCTTTCCTTTGGGAACCATCGGCGAGACTTCCTTGTTCGCGATCTAGTCGCCGCCATCACATCCACCTGAACAGGGCTGTCCATGGGCTTGATCAACTTCAGGAGCCTGTTTATGTTCATAAGTTCATGTAGAACGGCCTCCTCGATGATCGTCGCCCCGATCTGGTCCCGCATAGCTTGGGTCGCGAGGTGATCGGCGCTTCTGTTCCAATCCCGTTTCACGTGCAATAGCTCGTGGTTGGGATATTTTTTCAGTGCCTTCATCACCCGATCATTCATCAACTTCAGCCGTGGCGCCTTACAGTCGATCTTCCCGGTGATCTGCCTTATCTCTAGGTTGGAGTAACCACATATGCTGATCCGCCTTTTTTTGTGATGACAGCAGATCAAGACATAAAAGGAGTCCCCGATGTTCCGCCTCGTTGACCGTTATGTCCGGCGTGAAATCGGCGGCGGCTGCTACTATAGACCATTGTGGTAACTTCCACAGTATGGCACTATAGGCGCCGACCTTCTTCTTCACGCTAGCCGATCCGTTGAAACTCAAGACCAGGAGTTCATCATCCCGATCGACGATCAGTGGCGGCAGCGAGATTGACTGTCGAGGTTGCTTCCTTGGGGCAATAGCCATCAGAGCCTCATCCACTTCAGACCGAGGGGTGATACTGGCAGCCAATGTGCCCAATATCTCCTCCTCTCCCTTGGTGCTTTTGATGACCTCGAGAGACCACTGCGACAAGATCGCTGACCATCTGCCGAGCCGACCGTCCATCCCATTGGATGATAACAGCCAGGCCAATGTCGATTTTCTCGAAAGAAACTTTACATATCGGCCAACCAGTAGGTTGTAGCACACATCAAAAATCCGTAGTAAAGCCAGAACTTCCTTTTCGACGATCCCATAGTTAACTTCGTTCGGCTTCAACGTCCGACTCCTAAAAGTGACCGGATGGTACACACCATCATGTTCTTGCACTAGAGTGGCAGAAATGGCCCACTTACTAGCGTACAAAATGACGATCGGCATTTTTTTCCGGATCGAATTGTCTGAGAATCGGTGCCGTCGCCATCTTGGCCTTGAGCATACCGAAAGCAACCTTTGCACACTACATGTAATCCTCTTCCTCCACCTGCGGAAAATCTGCGGGCAGATGAGAGTCGCGCCCCCCCCCCGTAAAGTTGTCCGATCTCCTTCGCGCAACATGTGGTAGTCGACTTCCCGGAGCTCGTACAGCACGGCCGCGTAAATCGCGAAGTCTTCAATGAAGCGGCTGTATTAATTTAAGCTCCCTAAGAAGGAATGCATTGCCTTCAGTAATCTGGGAAACGGTAGTTTGATCAGTGACTCCAGATCCTTGGGATTGGCCTCCATCCCACTGATCGACACCATATGACCCAAATAGGTGACCTTGGACATGCCCCAAAAACTCTCAGAGCACTGATCGACAGGTTCCATCGATCGCATGTCTCCAATAACCGTTCGACCTTCTCGCACAGATCGCTCCATGACGAATCAGGGATCCGAATGTCGTCGATAGACGATCGCCTCCCCAGAACGGACGGTCTCCTTTCCCGATCGGGTTCACCCTCTGTAAAAACATCATGGTTTTCGGTGGGGTCCCGATCGGTACTGATCTTGAAGTGTCCATACAATGCGTTGTCGATCAGCCTCTGGTAGATCTGGGGCGCGTTCTTCAAACCGAACGGCATACGGTTCCACTCGAACAGACCGAACGGCGTAACAAATGCGGAGATATCGCGAGCCCGATCGGTCATCGAAACCACCCAAATCCACTTGCCATGTCTAGTGAGCAATACCACAGAGTCTTGTCAAGGTGTTCTAGTAGATCGCTGATCAGCGGCATCGGGTACACCATAAGCTTGGTCAACCGATTTACCAACCGATAGTCGATACACAACCTGATGTCGACACCGTTCTTCTTGATCACGATCACGATCGGTGAGGCCCATGGCGAGGTCGACGGTCTGATGATCTTGGTAGCCAACAGTCCTTTAATAAGGTCAGACAATTTTTCGCGGTACTGTGGCGCCACACGTCGGCATCGCTGGGCGATCGGCTTGGCATCTCCAACGTCGATGTCACAAATCGCTCCGCGAGCAGCAGGGGGTAAGGCGTTGCCTTTACCGATCAGCAGATGTTTCTTCTTCCATATGATCTGCTTTAGCTGATCGAGCTGATCGAGCTGATCGGGACTGTTGAGATCCCGATCGCCCACTTGCAGATAGTCCATAGTAACCTCGGGCGGGTCAGCAGACACTTCAGGGAGTACTGCCATCTGGCTCTCCAACTCCTGAATATATTGATCCCCGCCCTCATGGATACAAACTTGATCTTCTTCCGGGGCAATATCACCCAAACCGTCCTGATCGGTTGAACACTGCTGTTACCGATCGGCGGTCTGCCTTTCAACGACATTGATCTGATTAGGCGCGCCGTCGAGGTCCTACCATCAATGCCATGTTTCCCTTTTCTATTCCCGGCTCTGCTGTCGCCTGTTCTGGTGTCGCCACCACGTTGACGAACCTTGGCTCATCTGCTTCATGGTCCACCGTGTCCGGCGACTGCGGTGCCTTTCTTCGAGCTAACATCTTCTTTGGGGTTACATAGCTGGGTCGTTCCACCATAGATGAGGTATCTTCTTCCACCGATCCGTCATCGCTGATCAGATGGGTGGTCGCTTGGTATGCCAAGTTCAGCCACTCAACATATCGTCTCGATCCGATTGAAACGAACCCCATCTTTTTTGGCAATTTCCCTTCCGCTAGCCACATGCCAACAATAGTATTGTTGTCGATTGTAAGCGGCTTGTCACCGATATTAGTGACTCGAACAAAATCATATCGGCCGGCGTTCTTCACCAAGGTCGACACCCACCGATCGCCCCTGGTCACCCATAACTTCCTTGATCGAAAACCTTTGTCGACCGGGGTATCAGCGGATTAGCCGACTGGAATGGTGACATCTTGGTCCCACCTGACCAGATCAGTGTGCGATCCGTATAGGGGCCGCCGACCAGCTAACTGGATCTGGACCTCATCCGGGAGTGTAAGCACTCCATGAGACAGATCAAGGCAAATACATGTCGGCACCATGAAATCCATGCCTAACAGGGCCTGACCGGCCAGATTTCCGACCCAAGCGCTGAAGAAGTAGACCAACGAACCCGATAGGGTGATCTTCACGCGCGTCCTTCCTTCGGCCATGTAAGAACTTTCACCGATTCCGGCGCATTCTTGTCTCTGAGTGCCGTCTATACGACATCCAACCTTACGAGCAAAGGCGGAGTCGATAATTGAGACTTCGGCCCCAGAGTCGAACAACATCGTCGCCTTCTGGTTATTAATCTTTCCACAGGCTTTCGCCTGTTTAAACCATTTATCCGGCGCGTGATACTTCCAGTATCCGCGAGACTCCCCCGGCAGCAAATCCAACTGCATGACCACCTTCGATCGGGAATAGTCATCGGTCGTGAGATTGTATACCGGATGATCCCGACCGACGCAATTGAGAATAGAACATGTATTGTCGGTTTTATTCTCCTTGCCGACATATGCATAGATGCCAAATGTAGATCGCTCGGCTCGATCCAGATTCCAACCTGGCGAGCGTTCTAGTTTAACATCCTCTAAACGTCATGTGGAAACATCCCCGCGTGCTTACCCGGCACATACCACTTGCGCATCAGATTGAAGAACTCTTCGAACTTGCACTGGACGGCCTCGTGGATCTCTCCGCATGACTTGCACACGAAGAGGCAGTGATCGGTGGGGTAGATAAGTAGGCTAGAGGACAATCCCAAGGATCTGGAGTCACTGATCAAACTCCCGTTTCCCAGATCACTGAAGGCAATGCATTCCTTCTTAGGGAGCTTAAATTAATACAGCCGCTTCATTGAAGACTTCGCGATTTACGCGGCCGTGCTGTACGAGCTCCGGGAAGTCGACTACCACATGTTGCGCGAAGGAGATCGGACAACTTTACGGGGGGACCGCGACTCTCATCTGCCCGCAGATTTTCCGCAGGTGGAGGCAGAGGATTACATGAAGTGTGCAAAGGTTGCTTTCGGTATGCTGAAGGCCAAGATGGTGACGGCACCGATCCTCAGACACTTCGATCCGGAAAAAAATGCCGGTCGTCCTTGTGTACGCTAGTAAGTGGGCCATTTATGCCACTCTAGCGCAAGAACATGATGGAGTGTACCATCCGGTTACTTTTACGAGCCGGACGTTGAAGCCGAACGAAGTTAACTATGGAATTCATTTCTATCGAATCCTCCCACCTCGGACGGAAGTATAGATCACGTAGCGATCAGGATGTGCCAGAGGTCACCAGCACAGTCACCCGATACATTGGCAGATGTGCGAAGAGTCGTTAACGTAGTCGTATCGCAAGATCGGGTGACAGTGGAACAAACGGCAGATGGAGACGATCGTATTATCGCTGGAGATGAGTATGGCGACACATCCACTCAAGTCGGTGCCACTAGAAGGGCAGCCCGTCAACGGGGGTCAGCATTGCCGGTTTGACAGGGGCGGACCAAGCGACATCGCCTTACCTGATGACCTAACGTGCATGCACTGGGGCGGGGAGACGTGTATTGATGAATCGGCGAACCCGATCTGGGATGTGGATACCCCACCTGAAGTGCTAGCCGATCCGCTCGAGGCGACTATGGATGATCCGCAAGTTTCCAACACCCCCGATCGAACCGATCCGCCCAAGGAATTAAGATGGGAAAAGAAATACTGGCCGATCGGGAAGGGCGCGCTGATGATGTCGACAGTGATGATGCCGATTCGACCGCCCATTTGGATGACAGATCGACCCAGAAGACATGTTGTGGTCAAACGAACCGGGAACACCCGATCAGCTTGGAGGATCGCAAGGAAAAAATTGAGATCGGTGAATACGATCTTGATTATGGCGATCTGGCTAAGAATTCCGAACGAAACCGACGGAATCAGAATGGCTATGGGGCTACATATACTTACGAAGTGGGAAAACAATATTTGCAATAGTGCCGATCGGGTGACACCGATCGGCTACCGATCGGCAATATTGATCGGCTACCGATCTGCAATACCGACCGGTGTGAATTTGTGATGTTTATTGTGATTACAACTACGGGTGTGTGGCGAACTGTGATGAACTAGTAGTATTTCGATGATGACAAAGTGGCTTAAGGATGTGGATCATTTTTCTTGGCGGCAACGATAACGACTCTTTACATGAGGATACAATTGGATGTGGTAAGGGTGGACCGTGACTAATGTGGATAAGTGCTACCAGGTGTAACAGGACTGATCCTGTTACAGGATTACACTGTATTTTGCGAGGAAGCGCGCAATACAATTAGGGCAGGATTAGTTGGTAACAACTAATCCTATAATTAAAGTAAATATATTAATATTCACTTATGTTATAGAACGCAAAATTAAGAGTGTTTATTTAATGGGTGGTTTAGAGTCTAATAGTATAGTAACTTACTAATTAATATAATAATATCAAGTCTTTAACTAACTGTACTATTAGTTAACCTGCAAGATTCGGTATTTATACCGAATCGACTTTTCCTTCTTAGATTATAATAACTTATAATATCTTATTTAAATTTCAGACAACGCGTCTGAAATTAAACTGTGATATTCTAACTTGAATATCTATTATGTAATGGCACCCCATTACACTATGACAAAAAGGAAGATCGGATGATCTGAAATGGAGTCTATTATTAATGAAATATGAATGACGATTATCAGATCGTATCGGCTCGTTCGATCTTCCCCGAGACCAAGGGTCGGCAGCAGCCAGACCTGAAGGAGTGAGAGGTACGTCAACCTTCAATGCCTCCAACAAATCATGACGATATATATCAGAAGTTCCGGGCAGAAGAGTTGGTTCAGGCGCCTCGAAAGCCGGTTTCGACGATTCTTGAGCGCTGTCGCCCTCCGGATGCACCACTTAGTCTGCTCCTGACGTCGGCTCTTCAACTGCGGCAGCAGATCGACGACGCTGGGTGGATCGGGATTGAGATAAAGGAGAAGTAGCTCATCTGAACCCACCAATCCACCCTCTGAATCCGCCCCAGACGAGGTTAATGCCGACTTGGACGGAACAGTGTGGAGGGTCGAGGTCGCGCGATTTTTCGAAGCCTTCCTCTCCATATCAGGATCCTCCACCGCACTTGGAAGTTGCGCCCGTGTCTTGGATTGAGATTGCACCGCCTCCAGCTTCTTTTCACGCTCCAGGTAGCACGCTACGCTCCGCGCCCTAGCGCCTCTCCACGCGTCTTCGCGCTTCCGATTTTGTTTGCAAATTCTGTGGGGCGGATTTTTATCCAATGAGCGGCACCATAATCCACCCGATCCCGGTTGAGCGGTGTAACGGGTCGAGGGCGCGGGGTTTTAGGAAGCCTTACTTTCCATAACTGGATCCTCCGCCGCACTTGGAAGTTGCGCCCGTGTCTTGGCTAGTGATTGCACCGCTCCCAGCTTCTTTTCACGCTCCATGTCGCACGCTAGGTCCCGCTCCCTCGCGCCTCTCGAGGCACCCTTACGCTTCTTGATGTGTGCGCGAATTTTGGGAGGCGGAATTTCAGCCAATAAATGGCGAGAATTTCCGCCTGAATTTTGTTGGGAAATCGTACCACCTGAATGAGCCTGTGGGTCCGCCAGGGAGCTCGATGTTACTCCGCGAGGAATGCGATCGGCGATCAGCGACTTGGATAGGCACGTAGCCAACTCATCATGGCACCCGTAGACGATTCCCCAGAGTCGATTCGACTCTTGGGTCCAAATGCCGAGCTGATCTTGGGAGGTACTAATTCTGACGGAATAATCGTCGATCGTGAGCTTTAGCTTAGCGATCTGCCGATCCAGCTCGAGTCGTTGGAAGTATATGACCGACCGATCATCCTGAGGCTGTGAGCATTGTCGAACGACCACTGCGTGCAACTCCTGAAGACGCGATCGGTTGATCTCGAGACGACGCAAGTCGTGACGAGTGCCGATCAGACCTTCCAACATCGCTTTGACGTGGCCGTACACCTGCCGAACGGTGTCGACAAGTGTATGCACAGTCGTGGAAGACATCGATAGCCAGTGGATCTACATACAGCAAGAAGTGAGGATCGATCTAACGTGGAGTTATCAGTTGAATGGCGTACCAGATCTGCTCTGTTGCGGTGCTTTTCGAGCGCAACTCTCAACTCCTCCCGGAGCGCATCGATGTTTTGTTGGGACGATAGACCTCGACTCGGGACTCATCTTGTTCTGCGACGATCTGAGTGTCACCCGAGTCGTCCGAGTGGTCCGATCGGTCAGGAGTTTGAAGATGCGGGGATTGCGAGCGCCGATCGCCTATGAAGATAAATGTTAGTGGAAAATGTGGCGATCGGATGTCAAGTGGACTTACCTGGTACACTGGATTCGAAAGATTGCATGGAATTGAAGACTGTTTGTGAGATCGGGCCGCTACTGTTGTGCGGCTGCGAACAGACTCAGGGGCGGCTGTGGTGAAGTGCAATGAAAATATTTTGACCAGTTTGTATCAGTGTACCAACTTTCAATCCAGATCGATCTGGTTGGCTGAAAGGACGGATTATTTTGGACCAATCGTGTGCGTGGAGTGTTTTGTACGCGGATTTGAGGTAAGGCACACGGTTTACATATAGTTTACATATTGGATTTTTATTGGTTAAATAATATAGTGTTCGTATTACATCGGGTTGCGTAAGTCGCCTCTGCACGCCGCAGAGTGTTTGGGAGCAGAGGGTCGAGTAATCCCCTCTATCTCATTATACCCGGCCAGGACAGAGCTCCACCGGAAGCCCCACGACAAGGAAAACTCGTTACGTTCACTCACCACTCAAGTCCAACTCCCGTCACGTTTTAAACGTGTTTTTAATGGCTGGGTTACTCACTGTGATCTGCAGTCAAGTCCCAGGAATTGGTTGGATTACTCACTGCGAGCTGCAGTCAAGTGCCAAGAAACTATTGGATGGATTACTCACTGCTTTTGCAGTCAAGTGCCAGAAACTATATTGGATGGATTACTCAATGCTGCGTGCAGTCAAGTGCCAGATTTAACCGCATTCGGAGTGAAGATTTCCGCTTCATTTACCGATCGGCTATATCGCTTTATCTTTCGTTGGAATTTTGGATCAGTACCCCAGAGGTGGTACATCCATATCGATCTTCTCTAAAGTCTCCACCAAGCAACGGTCCACCAATTGTGCAACCAGCCCATTCCATCGGGTACACAAGGTGAGATGGAAACGCATGATGAATCGGACCAGGCGTACTATGCTGATGATCGGTCGTCTGCTAGCAGCGGACGATCAGATCGGATCGTAGGCGAAGGTTCGCGGGGTACCCCCCCCCCCGCCAGATGGAAGGCTGGGCAAGATGGTGGTCAGGTTCTCGACACTACGGTGTTCGATTTTGAACTTGACTCCACCACACGCAATATCATGTGACCTACCAAAATCTGCGTTCTTGACACTTCTTGCACATGATAGGCTTAAAAGCCTCCTTGTTTTCCACCAATCCGATCGCTGATAAGCTGATCGGCGTGCCGCTGACACAAAGTGACTAAATTCTTGAATCCACTTCACCACAGTGGCTCCCAATAAACTATGTTGAGTCGCCCGGAAATGGAGGAGCTGAAGTCTCTCCAGGCCCTGGGCACATGAGATATCGTGCGCCGCCCCGCGGACAAAGTACCTCTCCCGACAAAGTGGGTGTACAAAACGAAAGTTAGTGCAAACGGGTCGGTGGAGAGGTACAAGGCAAGGTTGATTGCCAGGAGTGATAAACAGGTTTTCGGCGACGACTATTTCTTCACATTTTCGACAGTAATGGAACTGAACAATGTGAAACTATTGCTAACGCTAGCACAAGTGTGTGGGGTGGCGCCACGCCATGGCGATGTGCCAAGTGCCTACCGCAAGGCTAATTCAAAGAGTGATGTGGATATCTATTTGCATGTACCTCAAGGAATGGAGATTGAAGCTGAAAAATTGTGTGATTTTGGAGTAAATACGCAGAAGGAGCTCGAACTCAAGCTGAAACGAAATCCTTACGGTTTAAAGCAGGCCGGGCGTCTGTTGCATCAATATTTGTGCAAGCCATTGATGTAGTTTGATTTTGTGCAGTGTGTTACAGACACTTGCATTTTCGTGAAGCTTGTGAACAACGAAACGATTTGTGGTCGGTGCATACGTTGATGACCTCCTGGTATCCGGCACCAGAGAAAAATATGTGGATGAATTTTTTGACAACATGCAAGTGCTCAAGTTGAAAGACCTGGGAAGTGTTCAAAGTTTCTAGGCATCAGAATTGGAGGAGATCCGAAAAACGGTTACGTTCTGGATCAGAAAGTTACGATCAAGGAAATTCTAACTACGCAAAAATTTGAGAAGATAAACCCAGCCCAAACACCGGTGCTGGTACTCGATGAGGACAAGGAGTTTCAAGAACATTTACTGATGCAACCAAAGGGCAACCTATGATGTATCAAGCATTTTCAGTCTCTTGTGGGCAGTCTGCTATGGGTCGCACGGTGCACGCGTCCTGACATTTCGTTCGCTGTGCACCGTGCCACACGCAAGACCCATGCACCCAATATAGGTGATTACAAAATTTCGAAAAGGATCCTCAAGTACCTTAAGGGACGAGTGACCTTAAATTGGTTTTGATGCACGAAGAAGATCTGCCGATGCCGCTGCGCATTATGGTGTTTAGCGATGCGGATTTCGCTGCCGACAAGGCAGACCGCAAAAGCATTTTGGCCAAGTGATTTTCATTAATGGAGGACTAGTGAATTGGGCATGCAAGAAGCAGACGGCGGTGGATTTATCGACCGCCGAAAAAAAAAAGCAGAATTTGTTGCTACTGCTATGGCTGGGAAGGAGGCATGCATACGAAGACGCCGTTGATATTCAAGATGGACAAACAAGCAGCGATAAAGCAGTTGGAGGACGAGGCTAGCGCTGCTAGCGCGAAGCATGTGGATATGAAGCTGAAATTTCTAAAGGACTTTCAAGGAAGGGCATCATATTTGCCAGCCACGTTCCAAGTGTGGTGATGTTGGCCGATTTACTGACCAAGAACCTAAGTGCGCAAAGGATACAAGTGTTGCGTGCAGGTCTGGGATTGCAGTGACGATTGTACAGCCTCCGGACTTCCAGGAGGAGTGTTGGAAGTGAGTGTAGCCACTTTGGGCTTTGAATTCTTCCAGAATGGTGATATCCCATTGGCTGTTGGGATGGTATGCATTTTTACATACATTAGCGGTTACAGTCTTAAGTAGCATTATGTACCGGATAGCCACTTAAGTAACTTTACATAATATACTTTCCAATTCGCATATTAATAGGGAATTGTTAAATCGACGCCCCCAAAAATGTTAAATCCATGCCCTTTTGAAATTATTACTAATTTTTGTTAAATCGACGCCTTCTTTCCATACATATATCTAATCTATCTACTCTATATACTATATATACTCAAAGTGTAACAGGGTTGCATTTGGTTACGTTTGTGTACGTAAGTACACAACGGTTAAGGTCAAGTATTGACCAGTCCGAAAGGCTCGGACCTATTGGTTATTTTAACCAGTCAGGGCAGGAGCCCTTGGTGGAGGCGTGGCAGCCTGCCACGTGTTGGTACACAGGTGGTGTACATTACATTTAGGCTAGGTACGAATAGGGTAAGTTCTACTTAGTATTACGTATAGTTTACATTAGTTTAATTACTTTAGGCTAATTTCATATTAAATATAGAGAGCTGGTAAAACGACACCTAGGTGTCCCAACTTAAAACGACACCCAGGTGTCCCAACTTAAAACGACACCCCATTTAAAGTTTACCAAAAAGGAAAAATAGCCCTAAACCCTAAACCGTAAACCCTGTAGCCCTGTAACCCTAAACCCTAAACCTTTATATACTTAAACCCAATTGGATAATAAGGTAAATTTTGGTGAACTTTAAATGGGGTGTCGTTTTACTTTTTCCCTAAATATAACCAGTTTACAAAATACTCTAATACTGCTAGGCGCACGACCTCGACCGGTCGCACGCGTAGTGAGTGTTGTAGTCAAAGGAAGTACCTCCCTTAGCTACCCCCTTTCTAAGGGAAGCCTTGTATCAAGGCGTTAGTCTCTACTAACAGTAAACCAAGGGAATCTTGGCCCCGTGTAAGAGAGCGATCTCTTACTAAGCCCTTATATAAGGGCGTATCGGCTAAGTAGCGGCGATACGCCGCTTAAGAAAAGTCTTCCTCTGTGCGCTAGCCGCACCGTGTGTGTACGCACCTGCTACACAAAGGCCTACGCCATTCATCGAGTCTAGACCAATACATTCTACTGAGTAAAACATCTGATGTTAAAATGAAGAAGTGTGATGTACGATAGTGCATGACGGCTGCATCTAATCTGAATCTGTGTCGCTGTCCGAGCTGCTGCTGCTCCGATGATGAACTGCTGGATGTACTGACTTCACTGGGACTTGAAGAAGCTTGTGCGGCAGCTTGCTGCAGCATGACCTGCTATATCCAGGGCAGGAGGGTGGTTATGTTCGCCGCATTTGACCATCAAGTGTCGAAGACAATCTTTCAATACTTGTGCATAAAGCAGAAACGGGAAACCGCAGAGTGTTGTAGCTATTTTTCGAAGACGATCTTCTTCTGCAACTTGCTCAGGAGTGCCGCCCTGACTTCATTTTAACCAGTTTCTGCGACCTTGATCCTAGGAGGGCCTGGTCGTAATCGTATAGCCCTGCATGTGCCCAAAAGATTTCACGGAGGTAAACAGTTCATCGTAAGTAGCGTAGGTCTTCTCTTCTGGCGCGAGCATGTGCATAGCAAGTCAACAAGTGTTTTGATCAAGAACGGGGTTAGGATCGTTTGAAGACTCTCGATCGTACCAGATCTTGTCCAGATCTGCCAGATACTGACCGCAGAGCTGTATGTTCCACACATCAAGGTTAAGCCTGGAAAGGCGTCGATTTAACAGGGCGTCGATTAACAAATTTTAGGCGTCGATTTAACAATTCCCTATTAATAAGCACAACTTTACTGAATCCCCCACGGCCGACGTTCGGCGCATACCTGCTTGCCTCTACTGCTGATCCCCCCTGGTCAAAACTTTCAGGCCAGGTGGTTTAAGATCGCATAAAGTGATTAAGACCCTTTTTTTTTAACAAATATGCCAGCATAACTAAATTGTTGAAGTCTAACGATTCTTGCCCCGTCTTACCTAACGTATCGCTTTTGGATCAAATGTTTACACTGCTAATAATATACTGGAGCAAGTTGCAACGTATTTGCGCTGCTTTGTCCTTAGGTCCCCTACTACGATCTAACTCCATAATATATAATATAATGATCGATCGTTCTCCCACCTCGGGCGTCTTCTGGTTTGTTCGATGCGCGGGGAGATAAACGGAGGCTGAACATCCCCCGTACTATTTTACCAATACGCCGTGTATCTCTGAAATGGAGGGAGATCTGACCATTGATCATGTGTCATCCTGGACTTAGAGAGTGTTAATCGCAGAAACCGCACACCTAACTTTCTGGTCCGAAATTTTCGTTAACCAAGACTCTACGTTTTAAATTCATTTAAATACGATTTCAGTTGGGGGAGAAGATTTCTAACAACAGGTAGATACAGTATCATGACCGTCGCGTTTGGTCACTCCGGTACGTTTAATGCTTTTCTCAGATGCTAAAGCTTGGGAATCTCTGCAATCCATTTATGACACTACATGATCAATGATTTTAACTCTTGGTGGGTTTGTGTTTGCTCCCATTTGCATCTCAGCTGCGGGCATTCTAGCGCTCTTAGAAGAACAAGACAACGCTTTGAAGGTACATTCAGTGAATTACATTTTGTAACGCTGCATCTTTTTTAATATTCTGGATCTGTTACGAACTGCTGTTTTATTTAGGCGCATGCCTTGCAGAAGCTGAACAAAGTGGTGGACCACTACTGGGCCGAAATTGCAGACGCTATCCCGCTCATTGAAGAGCTTTCGGAAGAGAAGAACTTTCCAGATCGTGAACTAGCAGCTTATGTGGCCTCCAAGTGTTTTTTTCATCTGGAAGAATACGAAGATGCGCTGCGTTTGGCACTCGGCGCCGGCAAGTACTTTGACCTGAACACGCGCTCACAGTACACAAACACAATCATCGCCACTTGCATTGACAATTATGTGGCTGTGCGTGCAAAAGAGGACGTGAAAGCCGAAAAAGCATTAGACCCGCGACTTACGCAGGTTGTAGAGCGCATGTTTGAGCGCTGCTATGCCGCAGGTGAATTTCGCCAGGCTATGGGCATTGCTCTAGAAGCTAGACGCCTGGATCAGGTGAAAGAGTGTCTCACTCGTTCTATCGACGTGTCGGCTGCCTTATCATATTGTTTTGATATCTGCAAAACGGTAGTAAGCAATCGCCATTTCCGTCTCAAGGTGTTCGAAGTAATGCTGGATGTCTATCGTTCTCGACCAATCCAGGACTACGTCAGTGTGTGCCAGGTACTGCAGATGCTGGGCAACTATTTGGAAGTGAGCAAGATCCTTGAACAGCTTGTCCGCGGTGGCGAGAACGAATGTCTGATTGCTTATCAAGTCTCTTTTGATCTTAACGAGAACGAAAATCAAAAATTCCTAACGAACGTCTATCATTCGCTGCCAAGTCCTCCAGCCCCTGTTGCTTCAGCAGATTCAGTAAACACTGTCGAAGAGAGCAAAACAGAGTCTCCCACTCCCGAATCCACCACACCGATGGTGCCCGCTACGCCTCCTCCAGCCCCCGCTGGTGCTTGTGGCGATTACTGGGATAAGTTATCGAAGTTGAAGCTGATTTTGTCCGGCGAATTTCTGGTAGACCTGAAGCTAGACTTTCTTTACAGCCATAGCGACTCCGACCCGCTCATTATGAAGACTATCAAGACGGCTGTGGAAAATCGGAATTCGGTTCTTCACCATGCTGCCGTTATCGCACACGCCTACATGAATTGTGGTACCACATCAGATTCATTTTTGCGCGAGAACCTTGAGTGGCTGGGCAAAGCCACAAATTGGGCTAAATTTACGGCTACAGCTAGTCTAGGCGTTGTGCACAAGGGCCACGTGCGTGAAAGCATGAATCTTCTAGCTCCTTACTTACCCCAAGGTGGTATGACAACATCTCCGTACTCAGAGGGTGGTGCTTTGTATGCGATGGGGCTTATCCATGCGAACAAAAGCTTTGCAGGATCAGGCAGCAATAATACGATGGAGTATCTGCGTAATGCTTTGAAGAATGCTGGATCAGATGAGACTGTGCAGCACGGGGCTTGCTTGGGCATTGGTCTATGTGGGCTGGCCTCGCATGATTACACATTGTATGAAGAGTTAAAGACTGTTTTGTTCACCGATTCCGCTGTCGCTGGTGAAGGCGCAGGAATTGCAATTGGTCTCACATTAGTTGGTGCTGGTGGCAATGCTCGCAATGGCGAGATTGTGAAGGATTTGCTAGCCTATGCGCATGACACGAAGCATGAAAAAATCATCCGTGGTTGCGTTATGGGCATCGCGCTGATAATGTATGAAACCGAAGAGTTAGCTGATGCCTTGATTGAGCAACTGACACGCGATAAGGATCCGCTGATTCGTTACGGAGGCATGTATACTGTGGCAATGGCGTACGCTGGCACTGCCAACAACAACGCTATTCGACGTCTTTTGCACGTGGCTGTGAGCGATGTGTCGGATGACGTACGCCGTGCTGCCGTAACATGCCTGGGTTTCATCTTGTTTCGTACTCCTGTCCAAGTACCCAAGATGGTGTCGCTGCTGGCTGAGAGCTTCAATCCTCACGTTCGCTATGGCGCTTGTGTAGCCGTTGGAATTGCTTGTGCTGGCACCGCGAAGAACGAGGCTATTCAGCTGCTAGAGCCACTACTAGACGACGCGGTAGACTATGTACGTCAAGGTGCGCTCTTGGCTTTGGCCATGGTTGTTATGCAAGAGTCTGAAGGTTGTAACCCGAAGGTGACCCACATTCGTTCTAAGATTTTAAAGCTGATTACGGATAAACACGTGACCACGATGACAAAGATGGGTGCCATTCTGGCACAAGGTATCTTGGATGCTGGGGGTCGCAATGTCGTTATTTCGTTGCAGTCCCACACGGGGTTCACAAAGATGGCTGCTGTTGTGGGATTGGCCATTTGGGCACAGCATTGGTTCTGGTATCCTCTCTTTCACTTCTTGGAGTTATCATTCCAGACGACCATGGCCGTTGGTCTGAACAAAGACCTGAAGCTCCCACGCGGCTTCGAACTTACATGTAACGCAAAGAGGTCTTCTTTTGCCACCCCCAAGCGCATGGAAGAGAAAAAAGAGGAGAAAAAGGAACTAATCGCAACGGCTGTGCTGTCCACAACCGCCAAGGCACGTGCGCGCCAGGCAAAGCAGGAAGCAAAAGAAAAGAGTGCGAAACCATCTGACGCTAGTGGAGATATTGTCATGGAAGAGAAGGCGTGTGCCGCCGACGATGAGAAAAAAGAGGAAAGCTGCGAGGCAATGGAGGTAGATGCTGAAGGTTCCAAGCCGGCAAGTGGCAAGAAAATAACGATAGTGAAAGAGCCGAACGTCTTCACGTTTACGACACCTGCTCGAGTGACGCTGGCACAGGAGTCTGTGATTTCTTTGGATAAATCACAGAGATATGTTCCGGTGATGCATCCTGCCCAAAGACTGGCAGGAGTTATCATGCTGCGTGACACAACGCCCGATGAAGCTGAGGATGTGGAAGCCGTAAAGGCACCCGCTTCGGCTGGCGCGGAAAATGAAGCAGAGCCGCCTGAGCCTTTTGAGTGGGAGCCGCCACAATAGGTATGTATGAACGTACAGGACCAAGGGTTATAAGCTCTGCGTGCAGACCGATGTGAAGTTTTTCAGCCCTCTTTCTACTTACCGCATTCCATTGCAGCAAGGCATCGGAATCTTGGCAGGGTGAGATTAATGCAGCAACACGACAATATAATTTTCATAACTCCAAATCAACTTGATCGCACTGCGTATTGTGCAACGAGCCTGAATTATGCTAGCTTTTCACATCGACAACCAGTTTTCGGAGGTGATGCTCCATTAAAAGATGTTGTATATACGAGGTGCTGAGATGTTAAGTTTATCATCGCACTAGGAAGGAAACAGCGACTAACACGTACGTTCTAGCTACTTCTAATTAAATATGCTTCGGTCGTGTGCACCGAAATGGTTAGGTTTTGGGTTTAATTTTCAGAATATGATTTGATCTGCTGCCTATTTTTTCGTCCTTTAAAAATTTGTGTTGGAAAAGTGTAGCCATTTTGGACTTTGCACTCTTCCAGGATGATGGAATCCCATTGGCTGTCTTGGGATGGCATACATTTATGCATATGTCGGCGTTTACTGGATTAAGTTGCGTTTATTACTGGATAGCTACTTAAGTAACCTTACATAATATACTTACTTTCCTTTTTGCATATAAATCAGCACGCTTATACTGAACTCTCTACGGCCGTCAAACGGCGCTTGCTAGCTTGCCTCTCCCGCTGATCCTCTCTTGCTGAAACTGTCAGAAGGTGAATCTAGATCGCGTGAAGTGTTTAAGACTTTGGTTTTTTAACAATTTGGTCACTCTCACCATAGCTACAGGATTGGGATGAACATGCCGTGAGATTGGTGTGGTGGAGCGGCTGATCAAAGTTTTTGACGCTTGATCAGGCGGTACCACGGCGCCCGGACTGCCGACTAACGAAGGGGGTCCTCCGGTTGTCCTTGACTGCTTGTGTTTCTGCTCACCTTGTGTACCCGACGGCTTGGGCGTGGGTTGCTCTCCAGGTGGCGGGGAGATAAAGACGGCAATTCCTTGATGCAAGATTGGGGGAACTTGTAACGAGTTGACCTATGTGCTGATGAAGCGTGATCAGGTACAATCAAGCTCGAATAAGGTGTGATCAGGCTTGATCAGCAGTGATCAGGCTTGGGCAGCCGCTAAAAGTCGTTGATCAGCTGTAATCAAACTTGATCAGGCTTGATCAGGCGCTAGAAGTCGTTGATCAGCTGTGATCAGACTTGATCAGGATTGATCAGGTGCTAAAAGTCGTTGATCAGCTGTGATCAGACTTGATCAGGCTTGATCAGGTGCTAAAAGTCGTTGATCAGCTGTGATCAGACTTGATCAGGCTTAATCGGGTGCTAAAAGTTGCTGATCAGCTAGTTGGTGCGAGTTGCGAGCAGATATACGCAGGTCGCGACGAGTTGCAGAGTGTCGATCAGGTGTTGATCGGCGGAGGGGGTACTTGATCAGGCAGCGGAAGTCTTCACTGCCTGATCGCGGAGCCTCTGAATCTTAAACAGCTAAGGAACACCCAAATATATGTATTCCTAAACTAGACCTACGAGGGGGGGTAAATTTCACTAAATCCGCCTAGAGTTCCCGTGGGGCGCTTACAGCAGCCGAACTCTAGGGGCCAAACGTGAACCAAACGGGGAAGAGGTGAGAGCACTGCTCGATCACGTTCCCGAAACCAAAAAAACCTTTAAGAAGAAGAACCGCTGACACATCGGGCGGAGTTGCGGCGAGTTCTCAACACTCTACGCCTACCGGTGGGCCAAAACCGCACAAAGCTCTCCCGCCCGGGACGTAGAGGTGTATATTAACGTGGGAGGCACAAAGGTGCCGTCCCAGAAACGATCTGCTCGATCGTACGCAAAAGGAGAACTTTATTATTACTTATAGCCTTAGATCTACCATTTCCCTAATTTCAGCCAATCCGAACCGTCCGTTTTAGCCTCTTCCGTCCACCAGTCGACCTGATTTCTTCGTTGTTCATCGGGGCTCGTCGGTACCTGTATGTAATCGTCCCATCTCCCATGCCCTGTATATGTCCTGACTATGTGCACCACGGTTGTACACACAACTGTATACACCGTGGTACGCACAATCGTATACGATTACGTACCCAATTTGTGTCCGCAATCGGACCCCTAATTAGGCCCTTTGATTAGGCCCAATTATAACACGCTTTACCACATTGGTGTTCGTCTTCAATTTGTCTCTCGATCCAGATCAGGGCACATCTTATTGACATTACATGCAGCCATTTTGGAAGACTTTGGATTAAGTGTCTTTTCAAGGAGATGAAACCCCATTGGCTGAAAGATGCATATATATTTTCAAGTTAGAATTCAGGTTTAATTTTGGTGTTAGCCTGCGGTCAATAAACACCCTTTGCTCCGGTCACACACCCCTTCGCTCCGGTGACACACCCCTTTGCTCCGGTGACACACCCCTTTGCTCCGGTGACACACCCCTTTTCTCCGGTCACCCCCCTCCCTTTTATGTGAGGGTTGTGTAGGCTCTCCCTATATGTATCTAAAATATGGGCGTGGTTATTTCCACTCCCCAAATTTATATTTCCACCCATTATTTGGAAATTTATGGTGTGGAAATAACATCGCTCTTTTGATTAGGGACCTGATCGGGCCACACCCCCCAAGTTGATAGGGCCACACCCCCTGACAATTCTGTATTAGAAAAAAGTCGCAACCAACCCCACAGCTTAAATTCCTATGGTGTTAATTGGGAGTTATCTAAGACGTTCCGCGTGTCACTTGATTACATAATGCTGGTTTCGGCTTTTTTCTACTACAGAATTGTCAGGGTGTGTGGCCCTATCAACTTGGGATGTGTGGCCCGATCAGGTTCCTAATCAGAGGGCGATGTTATTTCCACACCATAAATTCCCAAAAGTTAATGTGTGGAAATATAAATTTGGGGTGTGGAAATAACATTGCCCATATTTTTGCGGTGAAGTGTACCACAAATTTGGTCACTTTTGGTCAAGGCAGTTGGTCGAGTTTCCGATTGGTCTAAACAAGGGGGGCTTTTTAGCCTATCAGATTCAAGGAGTACCAAGAACGCCGGTCTTGGGTGAGCCACCTGACATTGGGTATTTTACATAATTTTGTGTGGGTACATTAGGGACCATAGGGAGGTAGTATTATTGGTTAGTTGCGGATTTTCCAAGTAAGAGTCTTTTGGTTGCGGATTTTCCAAGTAAAAGTCTTTTGGTCTAGGAATAAGTGGCAAAAACCTCTTCTGGTCTTGGTCTACACCGCAGCAAGGGGTCGCCGTTATTCTTTTCACGTACACTAGTCGCCTCCGCCCGCCGCGGAGTGTTTCGTACACTATTTCGTATTGGTCAGGTCTAGATCGTTTGGACGACCTACCTATTGGAATTTATCTTTTGGAAGTGTTTCTGGTCTGTACGTACCTGGGGTGAAGAATTCCGTCCTAGGTACACCTAGCCAGCACGGTCTCCGATATTCAAGACAGAATCAGATCGATCTGCGATCCCGATCCACCGAGTGTGTAAATAGCCCATTCCATCGGGTACACAAGGTGAGATGAACTTAAGTGAATCGGACCAAGTGTGTTTGGATGATGACCGGTCGTCTGCCAGCAGCGGACGATCGGACCAGATTTCGAATGGAGGTCCGCGGGGTACCACCCCCCCCGTAAGTTGGAAGGTTGGGCACGATGGTGGTGGTCAGGTTGTAGATACAAATGTATTCGATTTCGAACTTGAATCCACCACAATGGTGCGCGTGCCCGGATCACTTGATGATCGTGGATATCACCGCGAGGTGTCATCAAATATTGAATTTGAAGATTTGAATTTGGAACCGTTCTGTAGAGGGCGTAAGGAAAGGCTATCACCTTACGTCTTCGTTCTCGATAAAGATGGCGATGTCCGGTCTGGCCTGGTGGAGGACCAGATCGGGATTAATAAATTTTTTCCTCCCCAAAAGGCTCCCACCGGAGCCGATCGGGACTATAGCAAGTCCTGCTATATTCCCGGAAAGGATAAGGACCTTGGTCCTGATCAAAAGACGAAAAATACTTGGAGGCTGATCAGAACGATCAGACCAACCTCCCCAAGGTCCCCAAGATTCCCAAGAAAGGGTTGGTAATGCCGGACGACGAAGAAGACCTCGAAGAAAAGTCGCAGGTAGGAGATGGAGGCATCACTGAAGAACACCTAAACAAGATGTATTACTTTTTTGAGCTGAAACTATTTGTTCGCTTTGACGTGGTCTTTCGGGTGTTGAACCTCCAGATCCCCGACCATCTTCTCGGTCCCACTACCAAGCCGATCCAGAGTGATCGCCCATTACTGTTGATGAAGAACTTGGTGGCGATGTTGGCGGAGGTTGGCATTAAAATGAAGAACCCTTCCGAGGTCCAAAAACTATTTGAATTTGAGACTTGGAGGCTGAAATCTTCGATGTCGACCTTCCATGACCATTTGGTCCCACTGGTGGGGGCGGTTCGCCGCCCAACTCCCACCGCAGCAGTGAAGCTCGCTGAAGTCTCCACAGCGCTTGTTTACATTGGTTCTGATGACGAATCGGTTTATCAATCTCCACCGGCCTCGAACAGCTCATCAGAGTTGGAGACCAGTGTCGAGCGGATGACCATGGGGGTGGACCATGCCCAGCCGGAACAAAAAAAGGACGTGCGGCAGCAAGGGCTGCTTGCCAGTCGGGGCTCCAGCGACCCCCACAGGCCTCAGTTCCGCAAAAGGAGGGTATCAACACGTTGCCCATGACTCCAGCTAACGTCGAAGCCATGTTTGAGACGATGATGGAGCGTTTCATGGAAGCACGGGTTAGACCACCTCTGCGCCCACATGTCCAAGACCGGTCTACCCAGCAAAGTGCCAATGTTTGCGGAGATGTGGATATGGAATCGGTAAAATCTGTGGACAAGCCCACTCGAAGTGATAAGCAAGTCGGCAAAGGGAAGCGCAAGCCGCAACCGGCCAGACCGCGTAGACCAAGCAAGACAAGTGACTGTGACATGGAGTCGGTCGGCGGTCTTGACGACCACTGTGGGTCAGACGGATCGGGCGCTGGCAAGCCACGCAAGGCTAACCTAGTCTCCACTATTGCTTACGACTTTGGATCTGCTGCGATTCCGCGCATCCGTATGTCCGCGACGACCGACCTCAAGGACTTCACTGGCAAGGATGCTGATGAAGACCAGGCCCGGTCTTGGTTCGGTCGGGTCAAGTCTGCGTTCCTGCGAGACCATACCCCGAAAAGTGAAAAGTGTCTGATCTTCCGGGATTTGTTGAAGGGACCGACTGGCGAAATTAGTTATCCCCGAGTTGCTGCAGCCGGATGTCCTTCATCACTATCACGTGAGTCTAGAAGGGGACATCAGGGCATAGGCAGGACCTATCACAAGATCAGGTCCCACTTCCACTGGAGAAGTCTTTTCCGCAGTGTGCAGAAATATGTGGGCTGTTGCACGGATTGCGAGACCGGAAAGGGTAGACCGGTAATCAAGGGGCGATCGCCCCGAAATATCGAAGCTACCTACCCTTTCCAGGTCATAGCGATGGACCACATACCGTCACCGCCTAGATCGACGCGCGGCAACACTGAGCTGCTGATCTGGGTAGACCTGGTCACTGGTCTAGTTATCGCGAAGGAAAGTGCATCTCGGTCTGAAGAGCAGATCGCCCAGAGCTACAAGGAATGCGTGTTCCGAAGGTTCAGCGCCAGCGAGGTCATCAGACACGACCGAGAACCCGGTTTCATGGCCGAGGTGTTCCGGTCGTTTAACAATATGCTGGGCCAGAAACAGAGCGCGACGATGGCATATCGTCCGCAAGCGAATGGATCGGCGGAACGCATGGTGCAGACCATAACGAGGGCGATCAAGGTGTACGTTGCTGACCCAGACCAGCGAGATTGGGACGAGTATGCAGAAAGGCTGGTGTTTGCACTCAACTCTTCGACCGATCGGGTCCGAGGAGAAACGCCTTTTTATCTGACATATGGATGGGACCCTCGGTCGACACTGGAAGCTGCGATACCTATCGGTTGCACCCGGACCCGCAATCGCGATGCTCGACGCTGGCGCATGCAGGTCCAGAAACACTACCAGCATGCAAAAGAAGTCGTCAACGAAAAGCTGCGTCAGGCCACACAAGACCGGTCAGACCGGACCAATGACCAGGTCCGACCCCACGGTATAGAACCAGGGGCGAGGGTATGGCTATACCTAGACCGAGTGAAAGAGAGCTATGAGAAGAAGCTGGCTCACATGTGGCACGGCCCTTTCCGTGTTGCCGAGCTGATCGGTGAGCACGCTGCCCGTCTAGTAACAACTGGTACAGATTACAAGGTCTTCCCGATCGTGCATGTGTCCAAGTTGAAGCTGGTCCGAGAAATTCCCGATAGACCCAAAACTCCCTGTCTGGTATACGAAGAAAAAAGATTTGATTTCGATGAAGCGTTACTTCCGGAGGACAGTTGGGAACGACCATTAGAGGAAGACGAGTTTGAAGTGGAGAAGGTCTTAGATGTTCGGTCGACCAATAAGACCAGGTTCGGTCTGACTCACCGAGAGTACCTGGTCCGATGGAAGGAACATGATGAATCAACTTGGGTCGACGAGCTCGACTTGAATTGTGGGGCTCTTCTACGAGAGTTCGAACGAGAACGAGTCAGTCGTAATCGCTTCGCAGTGATGCAGACTCATGAAGACCAAGACCAAGACACGCAGTAGCATCGGTCGGTCTAGACCGGTGTGAAGATGTGGAAGGTCCGGAGTTGATGTGAAATTGTGATGAACTGTGACGAATTGGAGTAGCGGAATGACGAACGTGATGATTATTTTTCGTGATGGAGGTGGAATTTTTATGTTTATGATAACGTGTTCGGTGCAACTATGGAAAAAGTGGTGAAATTAGTTCAAGTGATTTGATGATCAGACATATGAAGAAGAAATGATGACATGTATTACGAGTTATCTGGTCGACTACCTTCGACTTCACTTGCTATCGCCCCACAGACGGCCGATGACCATCGACGGATGATTCTCTACTTGATCCTGAAACTGGTTACGCCATGGGTCCTTCCGGTCAAGCTGGACCAAAGCATCCTTGAGGTCCACGACCGGCTCAGCGCAATCAAGACCGGGGTACCATGTGCCGTCGTCGGCCAGCAGTCTGGTCTTCCCAACGCGACGCCTTGGCATGTGGAGGAACACCGGGTTCAAGAACACGTCGACGTCACACTCGCGAGCTCGCATACCGTCAAAAATGTACTGGCACAGGGATTGCCAAGCCTCGCCCGCTCGAATTCGACGTCGCTTGCGCTTGCTCTGGAACGTCGCCAGGCCCGGATCTTGTCGCACCCGGTCGAGAGGAAGCACCAAGTAGTGGGATGCTTCCCAAATTGCTTGGCCGTGGATCCTGTTGAAATTCTTCACCCGGCCTAGCAAAGTGCCGATCCATGGAGTCAAGTGGAACACAAGTCCTATCTTGGAGTGATCGAAGATTTTCCATGGTGCATCGCCGTACAAGCGGGAGATCTGCGCCGACGTAATCAGGTCCGCCCTCCATGCAGACGCGGCAGGGATTTTCTTGGCCGGTGGAAAAATCCAGGAGTCCGGACGAGAAAAAGACCGGGCCAGAAGCTGCTTGGTCAGGGTAGACCGGCGTAAACAGCCTATTTGCCCCGACGACCACGGCCAAGTGACTTCAAACGTCCGCGGTGGAAGGGAGATGGTATCAACCGCCATGTTCTTCAATAAGGCGTACTTGTGAAGCCCGGATGTCCCGGGGAGAACCGAAGGCGCAGGCGTCGCGGATGTTAATACTGGTGCAGCGTCACTTGGCAGACCGGTCTTCTGCTCTGACCCCACTGTCGACGCCACTTGGACGAAACTGTCATGAAAATTCGTTTGTGATTTGGACTGGATGGGGATCATGAACTCGGAATCGCCGGACACTTCGCTGGAGTCCTCCTCAGACGAGACCCCTTTGTGCTGGATGCGACTTGCAGTACGGCGCGAGGGCGCTCGACTTTCCGAGGGGCTGTAGATTTCGTCCGTGTCCGAGTCCGAGTCCATAAGAAGCGCCTGTGTCTTGGCTCGCTTATGAGGCACTGCACGCTTCCCCCCGAATCTGGGTCCGCGCGCAGTGCCCCGCGCCCTCGAGCTACCCGGCGCGTCCGCGCGCTTCTTCGATTTTTGTGCAATTTCGGGCTGCTGAATATCAGCCAATGAGCGATGTCGGTCTTGGTCCTGCTGCAAGCGGTCTTGGTCTTGCTCCGAGGCGACTAAGGTTGCCGACGCAGAACAATCTATGCTGGAGGAAGCAGCCGAACACGGATGCAGCAATTTCATTAAGCGCTGGCGGCACTGGTCTAGTGCCACCTGACGACGACCCGACTCTAGCGTCCAAGCGTCTGACTTGTCTTGATAAGACCGGACCTTCCCGGTATTTGAATTGAAATCTGAAGCCCGGCAATGCGTCGCGCGAAGTCGTCGCCTTGCATGCGCAGTGAGGTCGCGTCAAACTGTACGTCCAGCTGCTGCCGGCGAACAAGTGCAAGTTGATCCCGGAGATGGGACTGATGAGCCTCCAGACGGGACAGCTCATGACGCGGCTTACCAGCTCCTCTAAAGTTGGTCGAAGCTGGTCAACATGATCGTCGGACTGCCTATCGGCATCAAGAAAGGCACCTATTGCCTTGACGAGGCTGGGAGGGATGAGAGCTGAAGACAAACGAGGGCCAAGACAAGTACAAGACGAAGACCTAAGATGCGCACCTCGTGTTTCCTGGTGGGCCACCTGGGTCCTGAGACGCATGTTTTCTGCAAGAATATTCTGCATCTGCGTGTCGGCTGCAGTCTGACGCCCTTCCGATGTTTGAAGTGCAAGAGAGTTACGTGGGCTGTCAGACCGAGCCTACCGGACAGGCGAAGCAAGGTGGGGCGACTCGGCGCATAGAGTTTCTGCAAGAACAACAAGAACAAGCGTCAAAGGGAAGCATAAGAAGATCAAGTGCAGTAAAGGCAGTACCTGAAGCAGGTGTCGAAGATGTTGGGTCCATGGGGAAGAAGTGTGAGTGACCAAGGTCCAGTTGGTCGAGTGATGGGTGAGTCCGACCGTTATCGTGTGCGACACGGTCGGACTCAGGGGCGGCTGTGGTGAAGTGTACCACAAATTTGGTCACTTCTGGTCAAGGCAGTTGGTCGAGTTTTCGATTGGTCTAAACAAGGGGGGCTTTTTAGCCTATCAGATTCAAGGAGTATCAATAACGCTGGTCTTGGGTGAGTCACCTGACATTGGGTATTTTACATAATTTTGTGTGGGTACATTAGGGACCATAGGGAGGTAGTATTATTGGTTAGTTGCGATTTTTCCAAGTAGAAGTCTTTTGGTTACGGATTTTCCAAGTAAAGGTTTTTGGTCTAGGAATAAGTGGCAAAAACCTCTTCTGGTCTTGGTCTACACCGCAGCAAGGGGTCGCCGTTATTCTTTTCACGTACAATAGTCGCCTCCGCCCGACGCGGAGTGTTTGGAGGCAGAGGGTTGAACTATCCCCTCTCGCCTATTATACCCGGTCTGGACGCGCCGCACGCGCACTTTGGCCACCGGAAGTCCCTCGACGGGAGTACGATTTGGCGATCTCGACACTTTAAGTCAAGTACGTTTGGAACGTGCTATTCACTGGATTGGTCTTTACGTGGAGATATCGTTTGTGGAGTTTCACGGGCATATTGGGTCTTCACGTGGACATATTGGCTCATTGCAACATTGGTTGGAGTTTAGACCGGTTTTGGTATTCTCTCATATTGGTCAGGGGCTAGACCGGTTGATTGGTCTACCCTCTATTATTTCGTATTGGTCAGGTCTAGATCGTTTGGACGACTGACCTATTGACATTTATCTTTTGGAAGTGTTTCTGGTCTGTACGTACCTGGGGTGAAGAATTCCGTCCTAGGTACACCTAGCCAGCACGGTCTCCGATATTCAAGACAGAATCAGATCGATCTGCGATCCCGATCCACCGAGTGTGTAACTAGCCCATTCCATCGGGTACACAAGGTGAGATGAACTTAAGTGAATCGGACCAAGTGTGTTTGGATGATGACCGGTCGTCTGCCAGCAGCGGACGATCGGACCATATTTCGAATGGAGGTCCGCGGGGTACCCCCCCCCCCGTAAGTTGGAAGGCTGGGCACGATGGTGGTGGTCAGGTTGTCGATACAAATGTATTCGATTTCGAACTTGACTCCACCACATTTTAGATACATATAGAGAGAGCCTACACAAACCTCACGTAAAAGGGAGGGTGTGTGTGACCGGACCAACGAGGGGTTGTGACCGGAGCAAAAGGTGTGTGTGACCGCAGGCTGACCCCTAATTTTTAGCATTGTTATATTTGGATTTAGTAACTTTATACACTTTTCTTTCGTTTATAAAAACAGCTCAAGTGAGGACTTTCGCCGCGCGGTAGTCGGTCGCTGACTTACCCTTTCTCACGAAAAGATCCTATCCGGTCAAAACTGTCAGACCAGGTAATACAAGAGTAACAAGATTTTTTTACAGGTTATGAGCCCAAGGATCAATGGTTCTGTCAAGTAACTCGTTGCTAAAGTATGCTTTTGGATTATTACGTTACGTTTCGTGGAGCAAATGGAAGTCGCCTCGTTTGAGAGATGGTGGCTTCGTTTTTCGTAATTGGAATATATTTTTCTCGTGGAAACGGAGACAATTACGAACATACAGAATGATGAAAATGTAGCGGGACAGAATGATGCCTTGAAGGCCATTATGGAAGGAACGGAAGATGTCAAGGCACGTCTGGTGTCCGTTGAGGAGGAGCAAAGCAGACTTTCATCAATTCGTTTGCTTAATAATAATTTGTTGATTCTAATAAAAATTATGTCCTCTTTGATTACATTAACTAAATTTTATTCAATTCTTTTCAAGCATTCATTTACTTTTTTATGATTATAGTAATTACTGGTGATAAGTTTATGCAAATGTTTGTTGGATGGGAAGGTGCAGAACACGTCGTCTGGGTCGAGGAAGAACTCCCCAGTTGCCACGCGTAACAGCGTGTTCCGAGAAGGTCTCATGAATTATCGCCCGTTTGGGCAGCAGTTGGTCATAAATGATTGGATCGAAGATGAGGGCATTAGAGTTGGTGGTGCACCTCGCATGAATGCGGAAAGAATGCCGCGGGAGGCGCATGGTGCTGTCCAGATTAGGGAGGCGCAAATGATGCTGCCGGAAACATACAAGTGCCGCGTTTTGGGCAAGGTGTAAGCGCCAAGATACCGACGTTAATTATTGAAAAGTTTTCGGGCGTGAAAGTTTACCCTGATTTAGGCGCCGGGTTTAGACAGTGGGCGTATCTTTTCATGGTGCCAAAATGGCCACTGGTTTTGTATGGATGGAGAGGCTCAAGGTCAAAAAAATAGGAGAACATGGAGGGAACAGATTCTGAATATTTTCGGACTAATATAGGGACATCATTAAAATAGTCACCTCATTACATTTTGTGTTGGAAAAAAAGTGGTTGAGGTTCAAAGTGAATATATCGCACCACCAAGCAGCAAAGTGCTTCGCGTCCGTAAAGGATTCAAGAAGGACGTGGACAGAACTGTAGCCGGTGCTTATACGCACGGTGCGGCTAGCGCACAGAGGAAGACTCTTCCTTAAAGCGGTAGCTACCGCTACTTAGCAGATACGCCCTTGTAAAGAGCTTAGTAGGAGAGTTCTCCTACTCGGGGCCAAGATTCCCGGGTTGGTTTACTACTTAGACTTAACGGCTGTATTCCCTTTACGGGATGTAAGTAAAGGGAGGGCTCTCTTTCCTACGACACTCACTGCGCGCGCGACCGGTCGAGGTCGCACGTCCGCAAAATATAGTGAAATGTAAACTAAATATATTTAATATGTAATTAGCCTAAATTAATTTAAACTAATATAAACTATATGTAATACTAAGTAGAATATTCCTAATTCGTACCTAGCTAAAATGTAGTGTACACACCTGTGTACTGACACGTGGATGGCTGACACACCACCACACCAAGGGCCCCTGCCCTGATTGGTTAAAATAACCAAAGGTTCACAACCTTTCAAACCGGTCAATACTGACCTCAACCGTGGTGTACTCATGTACACCAACATTACATGTAACTCGAATGTAACCACGTTACATCCTCCCCCATCAAGACAATTGCTTACGCAATAATCGAAATCTTGTTGGAGAAGTCCAACGCCAGTACCTCTGGCTGTCCATTGTACACCTTCAGTGGTGCTATGGACGCAAACTATTCCGACAACTCGGAAGTGGATGCCCTTGGGAGCTCTCCCCAACGGCTGACCATGCTGATAGCGCCGAACAGCGCTATCAGTCATCCAACCCATTACCCACACGTGGGGAAAACGCACTAACTCGTGCGCCACCGTTACCCGCTAGGGGTGATACCTCCAGGTTGCCACAGGCAACCACCACCAATGAACCGTCCTTGGTTCAAGAGGCCCGACGTGCCGGAAGGGCACGGAAGGGACCTCGCGACCCTCAAAAGAGGGCTAAGAACGCGGTCAAGAGGGGTTTAGCCTCCTATACCCCTGGTCCAGCGGCTATACTGCCGCGTGAAATTGCGCATCGGAACCAACTCCGGGTCCGACTATTAACGCCCAAACATTATTCCGTTAAGTACTACCGGAGCGCCTCGGGAAGCAGGCACGCGGTGTCCTCTTGGGTATTATCCGCGAGATTCCCATTGTTCTACTGAGGGACGAAATCGTCGAAGACGCAGAACAGGCGTTCCGCACCTGGGCGGAAGGGGAGAAACGCCTCCCCAGTTTCGATGCGCTGTACAACCGCTTTTCCGAACACGACGTTCGGATAGAGAGGACGCTACGCTTGGCCTATGCTCAGGCCAAAGCGCAAGGGCAATTACCTGCCTCCTATTATACGCGCTCTGATCTCGATGTGGTGCCGGAGAGCAATGCAAGCAAAGAATCTGTCTCCGGCGAACTCCCAGCTACTGGGAGTGAAGGGGCTTCTTCGGCCACTTTGATCGTTGACTCTCAGTGTGATTCTCCCGCTCAAAAGCGTCAACGACGTCACGGCAATCCTGCCGCAGGGGAGTCTCGTACTCCCACGAGCTCTGGGAATGTGGATACCCTTTCCACTTCACCAGGTACTGTGTCTCACCCCGGTGATGGCGTCGTGCCATCAGGCGTTCCACATGGTAATGTGGAGTACCCTACATATCGAGCACTGGAGGAGGGGGTCGCGCTATTGCGGCGTGACTTCCACGAGCGCTGTGATCGGCACAGCCGTCGCTTCCAAGATGCTCAGGAGGGACTCCGCAACGAAGGGAGTGCGAATGAACGCATCGAGGGGCGGATTGCATCGCTCGAGTCTCTCGTTGCGGAGCTTCAGGGTCGTATTTCAACCCTGTCGGAGATGTTCCGACCTGTCGCGCCTTTCGGCTATCCAACTCTCACCCTCCTCCACGAGGGGACCCGCCTCCGGGTTCGGGTATGGCTTAAGCATACCCACATAAAAGGTTGGATGCGTACGCATCGCCTTCGGGATGCCTAAGGTATACGACAAGCCCTTTCGGGCTAGTACCTTAAAGGGGCCCACAAACCTGGGGAGCAGTTTATTCCTTAACACGTTGGAAACTGCATATGTAGGAAGATTTTTAGCGTTTAATAAAACACTTTCTCCTACTTTGTATACCTTTTTGTTACGCCGCCCCTTGCGGTCAGCTTGTTCCTTCTGCTTGTCTTGGCTTTCCGCCATGGCATCGCAGACGTGTCGTAAGACACTAAGGCGCGTCGATAAAAACTTATCGATGTGCTTTCGCACAGATACAAAGCTAACACCGGGGAATCCTCCCCCCTCAAGCCTTGGGCCACACACACGTGGCGTCAACGGAACCCTCGGATTCACTAATCCGTTCACGTAAAACGGTGTAAACCCCGTAGATGCATGTACCGAATTGTTGATAGCAAATTCAACCATCGGAAGCATCTCACTCCAACTCTTTGGAGAATCCGGACATAAACTCCGGAGAATATCCTCCACAACGCGATTAACGCGTTCCGTCTGACTGTCCGTCTGCGGATGATCCGCAGTGTACATGAGGAGCTTGGTGCCTAGCACCTTAAACAATGCTCCCCAGAATTGTCCCGTAAAACGGGGATCCCGATCCGACACAACGGAATCGGGTAGACCATGCTGTCGAAAGACACGGTCTAGGAACACTTTCGCTGTTCCTTGTCCATCTATGGACTCTGACACCGCCGCCAGGTGAGCCATCTTGCTCAATCGGTCTACAAAGACCAATATGCCGGCATTCCCGGCCTTATTCTTCGGAAAACCGAAGATAAAATCCATGCTAATTGATTTCCAACACTCCGTTGGAACCGATAAGCTCGCCAAAGGCGCAGCTGAACTTGCAGAGGGTTTAACCCTCTGACACGTCTCACAGGTGCGTATATACGCACCGACCCACTTATAAATATTGGGCCGCCAATACAAAGCGCTTAAAGCGCTTTAGGTCTTATCCCGACCTAAATGACTCCCGGTAGGGGCGTCATGTGCCTCAAAGAGGACTCTATACTTCAGTTCCTCATCATGAGGAACTACCACCCGCGGAGTGTCCTCCGCGCTTTTGCTATAAAATAGCAAACCGTCACACTACCTGTAACGGTGTAAACGAGCTTTAGCTCGACTTGACAGGGTTGGCTCAGACGAGCCAAGTCCCTTTCCACCCAGCGCGTTGATAATCGCCGTACACTGTGGGTCTTTCTCATACGCCTGGCGTATGAGATCCACCACAGATGTTGTGACGAATGTCGCGTGAGCGAGCTCGTAATCGGGATGACGCGAGAACGCGTCTGCAAGCACGTTCTGCTTCCAGGTTTATACTTAACCTCAAAGTTGTACTCCGCAAAGAAGGAGAGCCAACGGGCCATCCGTTGCGAGAGATGAGGCGACTTTGTCGCTGTCCGTAAGGACGCGTGGTCAGTATAAACCACGAACGGCTTAGAACCGAGTAAGTGAACCCTAAATTTGACAAGAGCATAATTCATTGCAAGTAGCTCCTCGTCATGAACGGGATAATTCCGTTCCGCAGCTTTAAGCTGCCTCGACTCAAACGCAATCACGCGTTCTCGTCCGGCATCGTCTGCTTGTAACAAAGCACATCCGATTGCGAAATCGGAGGCGTCGCAGACGAAACTAAATGGTTTCCCAGAATCTGGTAGAGCAAGAACGGGAGCTTTTAACAAGCTCCCCTTTACCGCTTCAAAAGCGTTTTGGTGTTTGGTTTCCCAACACCAATCAACATCCTTCTTAAGAAGGTCGGTTAATGGCTTCGCCATTTCAGCGTAGTTCTCGCTGTACTTGTGGAGATAGTTGGCTAATCCTAGCCACTTCCGTAAATCTCTAAGATTTACAGGCGAAGGCCACTCTACAATGGCTTTCACCTTCGCGGGATCCGCCCGCACTCCATCCTTACGGATGAAGCATCCGAGGAAAGGAATTTCCTCAGCACCAAATATACATTTGGATGCGTTCGCATATAACTTATGCTCTCGCATACATTTGAGCACCTCTCGAAGGTGTATTAGGTGCGTCTGAACATCAGAAGAGTCGCCTTCCGCACGACTATGAACGAATATATCGTCGAAGTACGTCTGAGCGTACTTCCTATGAGGGCGGAAGAGTTGAGTCACCAATCGATTGAAAGTCGCTGGTGCATTTGAAATCCCGTGTGGCATAACAAGCCACTCCCACAGCATGCCACTAGGCGTGCTAACCGCTGTCAGCGGAATATCGGACGCTCGCATGAGCACCTGATAATACCCGTCCACCAGATCTAAGGCACTGTACACGGTACAGCCCGCCATATTGTTCTGGAGGACATCCTTCCGAGGAATCGGAGTCTGCATGGGTACAGTAGCTGCATTCAGCTTGTTGTACGCATGCACAATGCGCCACTTTTACGTTCGGTTTACGAACACAAAAGGTGGGAGATGAGTGGGGAGACTTACTCTCCCGTACCATCCCTGCCTCTTCTTTCCACTTGAAGAATGCGTCGATGACGTCGCATTGTTCCTTGGGGAGAGGCCACTGCCTAGTGACGCAGTATTTGGTTCCGGGAACCAAATCAATTTCATGTCGGACTCCCCTATCCGGTGGTAACCCCATCGGTGGGTTTCACTAATGACATCTCCAAATTCCTTTAATAAGGAATGGTAAGGGTCCTCCTGATCCGTAAGAATCTTGATACCGATTCGGGCATTCAATGCCTGTTTGGTTTGCACCAAAACTGACTCGCCATCGTGGATGAGGAGCTCAACTCCTCTTCCGGACGTAATACGACAACCTCGTCGATTTCATCTGCTTTCAAAGCAGTTTCAAACTCGTTGAAGGACATCTCCTCCAACGACAACAGTTCGCCTAACCCAGGCAACCGTTCCAGGCTTACACCTTCTGTGACAATACCTGCCACACTATTCAGCATCCGATAGGACTGCTGACTAATGGCCTCGGGACTCATCCCGAGACCCAGATGGGGGAAGTCAATTGCCCCATCTATTGGAAGCACCACGCGCCTATCCACAGAGGGATCTACCTCTACCACCGGTGACTCGCCGGTCTCACCTATAAAGGCGTAGTCGGAATCATTTCCGACGTGCGAAAGAGACAAACTTCGGGTCTCTCCGCTTGGAAGCGCCTCGCGCTTAACCACAGGG
>CM047581.1:347975-380735 GCA_026184515.1 Peronosclerospora sorghi | reverse complement strand
CGGGTCTCTCCGCTTGGAAGCGCCTCGCGCTTAACCACAGGGGTCTCAACCCCTACCACTGGAGTTACATCAGAGGAATCCACCTCTACCACTGGAAACTCACCAGTCTCGCCCTTAACGGCGTGGGGATTAACCGCCGTATCCCCCTCGTTAAGGAACTCTTCCTTAACGCCATTGGGAATGATCATTTCAGACATCCCAATCTCTGGCATCTTACGCCATAATCGCTTTTGCGATCGAGCAAAGGTGGGTTCATGACTCGCCAAGCTTCACCCGACCGCGGGTGCGTTGAGCCAATTGACTTAGACTTCCAGTCTATCCACGGATCGTGGCGTTCCAGCCACTTCATGCCCAAAATGAGGTCATACCTCGAGTTCAAATCCAGGACTAGGCAACGTTCTAAGCTGTCGAAGTCTGCAAACTTCAGCTTAAGGTCAATCGAGACCTTGGGTACAGAAACCTGTACGCCCGTCGCTATACGGACCGTGACAACTTCACGAGAACGTGCCTCTAGGGCCTCGGCATACAGCCTAATCTTCTCCACAGAAGCTCGTCTGTTATAATTGTCAGACGCTCCAGAGTCTATCAAGACTCTCCAAGGCTTATCAAAGACTTTCACGTCCACAAGGACTACCAGCAAACCGGGCTGGTACACCAACTCGGTGCTAGAAAGCACCGTTTCCCTCGGGGCTTTGTTCTGTCGTCCCCTACCTTGGGGCTTAACAGCATTGAGGGGTCCCCCAGTAGGGAGCCCCGCACCTACTGGGAGCCGTCGTTTCCCGACGGCTTGGGCAAGGGCTTTTTCCCAACCCTTGGCCCCTTGTAGCGAGTGTCTCGCTGAGATTTTTCGGACATCTGTTCCGCAGATGATCCGTGCTACCACACAGGAAGCACCTTAGCGGCCCATGCCGCTGCAACATTGCAAGGAGCTCCGCTTCGAAGCTCTGCGAGATATAGTCAGAGTGACTCTTAGCGGGAGGTTTCTCCTCCGCTTCGACCTGACTCAGGTCCATGTGTTCGGGACCCACCTTAGAGGAACAGAAGTTCCTCTAGACGTTGAACGCCATCTTGAATGCCTCTTCCAGGGATTCGGGTCGGCATCGGAAAAATTCCGAACGTGCTGGCCCTTCGCTCAGTCCTCCCATGAAGACGGGGATGGACACATCGTCCGAATACGCTTTCGCGTACATCCCTGCCAACAGGGTCTTAAGCTCCTGGATATAAACCTCCAGGTCCTTAGTGCCTTGACGGCACCTCAGGAACGCTAGTTGATTCTGTAAAACCAGATCAGGCGTTGCGTACATGTCCATGAGATTCTGCTTAAGGGCCTTCCATGTTGGGAACACGTCCGTGACTGACTCCGAACACGTAAACGCCAATGTACGGGCTTTACCCGTAAGATGGGTCAATGCAAGTCCCACTTGCAAGTGATCAGCGGTCATATTCGCTGTGTCGAAGGCCGTTTCGACCTCTCGCAACCAAACATAAAGGTTGTCACCCTTCTCCCCGGTGAACTCCTTTATCTTAAACGATAATGGAGGGCGCACCCCCGTGGAATGACCTCCACTACAACTCGCCTCATGAGCGATGAAGGCATTTACCCTTGCCTTTACGGCCTCAAGGCCCTGCTCCGCTAAGAGCTGTATGCCTTCTTCCCCCGTTAAGGGTAACAGCCTTTTAAAGGCTTCCTGCTGGACGAGGGTCAAACTATCCCAATCGTCCTGATTCATCCTTTGCAGAGGATGCCTAGTCTACCAACACAGGTGTTGGATTGACTACAAGTGCTACCAGATGTAGCCGGTGCGTATACGCGCGGTGCGGCTAGCTCACAGAGGAAGAATCTTCCTTAAAGTGGTATCTACCTCTACTTAGCCGATACGCCCTTATAAAGGGCTTAGTAGGAGAGAGTTCTCCTACTCGGGGCCAAGATTCCCGGGTTGGCTTACTACTTAGCCTTAACGGCTGTATTCCCTTTACGGGATGTAAGTAAAGGGAGGACTCCCTCTTACTTACGACACTCACTGCGCACGCGACCGGTCGAGGTCGCACGTCCGCAAAATAGAGTGAAATGTAAACTGAATATATTTAATATGTAATTAGCCTAAATTAATTTAAACTAATATAAACTATATGTAATACTAAGTAGAATATTCCTAATTCGTACCTACCTAAAATGTAGTGTACACACCTGTGCACTGACACGTGGATGTCTGACACACCACCACACCAAGGGCCCCTGCCCTGATTGTTTAAAATAAAGGTTCACAACCTTTCAAACCGGTCAATACTGACCTCAACCGTGGTGTACTCATGTACACCAACATTACATGTAACTCGAATGTAACCCCGTTACAAAAACACTATATATATCTAGTAGCTTTGGCCCGTGAAAGTGGGTCAAGCGAAAAGTTAATAGTAGAAAAATACAAAATTAGGTAATTTAAAAATAAAAAAAGTATTTATATTTTTTTTCTTTAACACTATATATATTTTTTAATTTTTTTATTAATTTGGAAAATGTTTTGCGACTCGATCGAGCCGCTGTAATTACTGCTCTTATTACTTATCTTATTAAAAAATATTATAGATCTAATTTAAATTCATTTTGGTTAAAAATTATTTTAAATAAAATTGTGTTCTCATAATTAATTTATCTTAAAAATAGACTTTTTCTTCGTAACGAATTAATAAATTTTGAATATACCAAAAAAAGGTAAAAAAAAATAATCGTACTTTAAACAGCGGTTTTATCTATAATAGAATAAGTTAATTCAATTGTAATATTAAAAATATTTCAAAGATTTGTTGAAAACGTGTTGGAATAAATTATTTTTTTTAGTATATATATTGAACATTAAACTAATTTTTAATAGAATTAAAGAAGAATCAGTAAATACATTTGTACATATAAAAGGAAAAACATTGACCTATTGTTTCAATATTTTGTAATAGTATCTAATTGATTTATAATTTTTAAAAAAAAGATTGACTTCTTTATTAAAAAATAGAGTTGCTTATTAAATGATAATATTGTTATGTTCGCGGCTCCGCGACTTAAAATCATGCTTATGGCTAGTTATGATTCTTCAAGGCAGGACTACTTGTGTCGTGCTCAAGACTCAGTGCTTGGGCGTAGGGCTGGAAGATGACGCTCTAAAAGCAAACCCGCTACAAAATTTCACCTAAATTCAGTGGTTACAGCTGAAAACAGGCGGGGATGTTGCGTGTGTGGAGCGGAAGGACACCTCAAAAGAAACTACCCAAAAAGGCGCAAACGAAACTCAAGCGGCCATGGAGAAAATAAGCCAAGAAAAGTGGTGAAGGCTGGTCAAAAAGGGTGCTGCTGTTGACTGTCGAAACGCGACAGGATTGTGAACCAAAACAAAGTTTCAGTGAATTAACTGAAGAAAAGTTGTGACTCATCGACAGTGGAGCAATAAGACACCTGGTGTCGAATGTAAACTTAGTCAAAGATGCCAGGGAATGCAGCAAAGGAGACACATTTGCTTTGCCTGATGGCGGTATGCTTAAGACTACCAAGATTGGAAGGATTACTCTGAAAACGAATTGTAAAAATCCGAGGATCATCGAGTTGAATGAGGTGAACTAAGCACTTAAATTGGCTAAAAAACTAATATCGCTGGAAATATTACGCGAGAAGGGATGCACCATTACGGATAATGGTCACCAACTAAATATGGTTTTGAAAAGTGAAATATAATTCCGAATTGAAACGTTTGGTGCAGTGTTTGTGTTAAACTTATCGAGCGTTAAGCAAAATGGAATTTTAAATGATTTTCATTTAACCCATCGAACATGGTTTTAAACAAAATGGAAGAAAATAAACCGGACAAAATTCACTAAGGAATTTTACACCACTCCCATGTGTTTTTGGGTCACCTAGCGTATTAAAACAGTTGAAAAACTGACCGGAGACCCCAGGTCAGAAATCGTGCTTATGGACAACAAGAGAAGAAATGGCCTGATCGATGAAGGCAAGTCAACGCGCAAGAAACAACCAAATAAAAATTCGGGCAGAAATGCGCCGATTAATCACACTGGAGGAGTGATTTGCAGTGACCTCAAAAGTCCAATCACTCCCCGAGATCGACGTGGATACATTTTCCAGTTGTCTTTATGGATTGTTTCTCAAATTATGTAAGAATATTTGCCGCTCGTACGAAAGATAGAGAGGCAAAAATAATCGAAAATTTTATCTCACGGTTCGAAAATGAGTTCAACTGTCGTGTTCATTTTTTAAGAACTGATGGTGGTGGAGAATATCGAAACTCGTATTAATTTTGTAAACAGACTTATATGCGAAGGCAGATTACCGGGGCTGGAAATCCATCCTCAAATGGTAAATCTGAAAGGATGAACCGAGCCCTTATTAACATGATTCAGTGGATGATTTTCTAGAATACCACTTATGTATTTGTCGGAGGCGGATGGGTATGCGGCATAAATACTCAACCGCACACCAAAGAGATCAAACCAACGGAGGTTGTCTCGAATTGAAGTGTTAAATGGAAAAAGACCAGTCTTAACCGATATCGTCGTTTCCGGATCTCCGTGTATGATAGGGAGAAATCCAAAGAAGAAGGCTCTCACAAAGCATGCGGAACATGCATTGATCCTTGAAAAGAGCGACGAAACCAGGGGTACAAGGTTTTGTTAATCAAGGGCAAGGTTGCTACGGTTACTAGGAATGTGACGGACCTTAAAAATCTTAACAAGGCCGCGGGCGACAAGATTAAGAAATTTTGGAAAATATCTCTAAAGCGGAGCTCGAACTCCGAGCGAAGTCACATAGTCACGAAAGTGAGAAGTTTTTTCGAACATAAGGACAAAGAGTTTGCTTCAAATGATAAGAATGAAATGCAAAATGGCGAGCAAGAAATGGTTTCTCGCACCAGGAAATCAAACCGAAAACTGAAGAAGACAAAGAACGTCAAGGATCTTGAGAAATTGTGACGCAAAAAAATAAAGTGGAAAGGATTCAAATAATTGGAATTATAAAAGAAAAAAAACGCAAGGGTTGAAAGTTGTAACGGTTCAGTTGATGGAAGTGTGCTATATGTGTACGTAGACTCAGAAGTTCTAAACACTGGAAAATAATTAAGAGCTGCAGTGTCTGATCCGAATAGTTATCGGCAGGCACATGAAAGCTCGAACGCAGATATGTGGACAGCCGCGAAACAAGATGAACTGAAATTGCTTCAAGACCTGGAAACATGGAAGCTGGTATGCCGCAAGCCGGAAAAAGTAACTCTCCAGACCGATTGGTTCTATAAGACTAAACTGAAGTAATTTGGAACTGTTGAGAGGTAAAAAGCGCGTCTGGTTGCAAGGGGCGACAAACCGGTTTACGGTGAAGACTATTTTTTTGTTTTCAACGGTGATGGATATTAATAATGTCAAAGTTATTTTGATGGTTGCATAAATTTTAAGGGGGGGCGCTGCACGACATGGTGATGTATCCAGTGCATACCCCGAAGGCAAAACCAAACAAGAGCACGAGATATTGCTTGAAACGCCTCAAGGAATGACAAATAACCAAGAAAAATTTAAGATGTTTGGAGTGACGTCAAAGGATGAATTGGCGCTTCAACTGAAAAGAAATATTTACAGGCTTAAGCAATCGGAACGTTTGAGGCTCATGTTACTATGTGGAATGTTAATGGAACTGGATTTCACGCAGTGTGTCACCGACACTTGCATTTTCGTTAAACTAAGTGAAGCTGGGACTGTGCTAGTCGGTGACTACGCGGATGACGCTTTACGTTTTGCCAATGATGAATTTCTTACGGAATTTTCTTAAATATGAAGGTCTTGTAATTGAAGGATCTCGGAAAGGTCAAAATTCTTTGGGTATATGGATCGAAGGAGGACCAAAGGGTGGTTACTTCCTGGATCAGGAAGCAACGATTAACGATGTGCTCAATGCGCACAACCTTGGAAAGATGAATTCGGCCAAGACTCCAGTCTTGAATTTAGATGGAATGAAAATTTCGGTGAGCTTTTACCAATGAAGGCAAGACAAAAGCATATGCATTTGCAAATTTCAGACAATGGGGTTTCATCTCCTTCAAAAGACACTTAAGCCAAATCTTCCAAAATGGCTACATATAATTTCAATACTCCTCCTCAAACAGCGAAGGCTGTAACACAATCAATCCAAACCAGCTTTCATTCGCAATTCCTTAATGCGTTGCGCAGTCAAATCTTTCGTAGGTAATCTGCAACCATCTCCGAACTTGGCATGTGCAGCCATTGATAGCAGACGCCAGAGTGGATCTCGGATTTGCCAAGTAAAGCGAGGGAGTCCTGTTACCTGGTCAACCGAGGATCTTAGCGCAAAAAAAAGCCGCCCGGCATACACATCCCAATCTCGCTACTCAGCATTAGTGACATATAATTTAATTGCTCGGATCAGTTTCTGTACCATTCCTTCAGTTTCCGTTGGTCTGTGTACTTTATCTCTGCACTAAGATTCTTTTCAATGCTCAGCAGACATTGGCCATGAGACCTGGTCGCGGGCATGTCAGATCACTTTACTTGCGCCAGGCATTGGAACATACACTCTTTGTAGCTTTGAGAAACGTATTGGGACATACGGGTGGAGCCTGTATTGACCATCACAAGTCCAGTGAACAGATATAAGCTCATATATGCGAGCGACGACTTTGGCAGTGACGGATATGGTGACCTGGATGGGGGAAGTCGCCTTTTTATTTCCCGGTGACTACACTTTTGATCTACACTTTTGGCAAGTCGCCTTTTTATTTCCCGGTGACTACACTTTTAAATAGTCCTTGCCAGTGAAAATGATCCTTGACCTTGTGGTATCTCCTGATGCTCACTTTCTTGGATGACGTGATAATGGTGTATAATGAGCGGCTCAGCATCGTCCCGATAAGCCGCTCGACAGTAGAAACGAAATCTATTGACATCAGCTTCGTGGTCCGGGACAACCTTGAAGTATTTCTCACCTTGTTCTTGGTTTAGAGATTGCACTTCACCACGCAGGTAGTTTTTCAGGTTGACTATTCATTTTGGGATTTGAGGATACTTTTGGCGCTTAACTGTTGAAATATTTCCTCTTCCAAGCTTTCCGTACAAATGGATCAGCGGGGTCTCATAATTGAGCCCATTCCGCTTGCTCGTCAGGTTTGATCAGCTCGGCAGCCAGTTGATCTCCGACAGGAGTAGATCATTTGGTCCAGTAGTTCAACAAGAGAGGTACCACTGTGATTTCCAAATAAGGTTAGAAACGGCGCTAGCGGCTCAAGTGGATGACATGGAAAAATTACGGGCGGACAACCAATGCTTCAACTGACGAAATTACGAGACAGTATAAGTTCAATTCCCGGTCTGAAGTCATCGATCCTTCGCGAGGCATGTACCATAAACCCAGTTATCCACGATAACACCATAGCCAGTACTCTAATAATTTTGTTTATAAGAATTCATATCCTATCTACAGAAACTACAGCTAACCGCTGCGTAAGCAGGTCAGAGAAACCCACCCAGACAGTACAGACTATTTTCGAGGCCCTTTTAGATCCGAACATATCACACCTCCAACCCTGTCAATGGGGGAACGTTAACCGCTGTCTTTTTTGGATTGATTGTTTTTGGTCTGCTTACCTTGTGCACGGGTAAGACAGTTCGACCTTTTTGTATCGGTGAGAACTGGGATCTTTTGGATGTGCTCCCTTTTGCTATAACACTCACTGCACGCGCGACCGTTCTGGGTCGTGCGCCTAGCAGTCTTCAGTGTATTTGTAAACTGATTTATATTTAATATGTAATTAGCCTAAATTAATAAACTAATGTAAACTATATGTAATAATAAGTATAACTTACTCAATTCGTACCTAGCCGAAATGTAATGTACACCACCTGTGTACCAACACGTGGCAGGCTCCCACGCCTTCACCAAGGGCTCCTGCCCTGATTGGTTAAAACAACCAATAAGTCCGAACCTTTCGGACTGGTCAATACTTGACCTAACCGTAGTGTACTTACGTACACCAACGTAACCAAATAAAACCCCGTTACATCCTCCCCCATCAAGAATATTGCTACGCAATAATCAACTATAGTTGGAGAACTCCAACTGCTAGAACTCTGGCCTAAAATGAGCACCTTTAGTGGTGATGAAGATTCTCCCCGAGAAGGGGATGACTGTTGATTTTCGACGTACCCATGTTTGGCTTTCGACGTAAATCATATGTTGCAAACGGATTGGCTGATAATACTTTTATGTATGGTGTGCACAGGTTTTCAGTCTGTAGCGCTTAGGGAATTTAAGCGTGATTTATTGACTTAATTCTTTTTATAACTACATAATATATATCACTTTTGTTTTTGGCAAACATCTAGCAATCGCATACAAACACTTCGGGCGACGGCTATTGAGAGCCATCTCGTCTACTAAAACACGCCTTTCAAACTACAACATCTGCCTGTGCGACAACAGGTTATGAGCCCAAGTGGCCGCGTGTGTATTTAAGGTGTTTTTTTTATTGAATCCACGTTTGTGTGGTAAAGCGTACCGCAAAATTGGTACGTAATTAGGGGCATAATTATAGGCACCCCTACAGGCGTAGCTGTGGTAGAGGGTACCACAAATTTTGTCGGTACAATAGTCGGTACAAAAGGTGGTACGATAGTGGGCACCACAGTCGGTACCACAGTTGGTACCCAGACGGTACAACTGTTGACACAACGGTGGCGGACAGGGACGAGGCGTGGATAGGACGTCTCAGACGATACGACAACTGGAACGGTTACCCGACGGTAACCCGAAGGTAAGCGGTTAAATGGTCGACAAAATGCGTAGGAATGGTTAGTTCTGATTGGTTGATATTAGTTTTTTGGTAGATATTAGGATATAAGCAATAATACAGTTCTCCTTTTGCGTACGATCGCGCCGATCGTTTACAGGGACGGCAACTTAGGGCCTCCCTTCTTCTACCAAATACCTCTACGTCCCGGGCGGGAGCACTTAGTGCATTTTTGGCCCACCGGTAGGAGTAGAGCGTGAGAACTCACCCGCAACTCGGCCCGCTGTGTCGGCGGTTCTTCTTTTAAAGGTTTTTTGGTCTCGGGAACGTGATCGAGCAGTGCGCTCTCACCTCTTCCCCGATTGGTCCACGTTTTGGCCCCTAGTGTTCGGCTGCTTTAAGCGCCCACGGTAACACTAGGCGGATTTTGGTGGTAATCGTCGATCAGCCCGTCGAACGCGCTGATCGACCGTCCCTCTAAGGCTTAAGTCTAGAATACAAGGTATTTTTGGGTATTCTATTGACGGATTAAGCTTAAGGAGGCTCTGTGATCGGGCAGTGAAGATTTCCGCTGCCTGATCGAGTACCCCTTCGCCGATCAACACCTGATCGACACACTGCGACTCGCGACCCGCACTCAGCTGCTCACAACTCGCTCCAACTAGATGATTAGCGACTTTAGCACCTGATAGCGCCTGATCGAGTCTGATCACCGCTGATCGACGACTCTTAGTGCCTGCCCAAGTCTGATCACCGTTGATCACACCTGATCGCACGTGGTTCAAGCTTGATTGCACCTGATCATTGCCTGATCGCATCAGTCGATTCATCACAAGTCAACTCAGTCTTGCCACAAGGAATTGTAGTGTGCCATCCCCGCCACCTGGAGAGCGACCCACGCCTAAGCCGTCGGGTACACAAGGTGAGCAGAAACACAAGCATTCAAGGACAACCGGAGGACCCCCTTCGTCAGTCGGCAATCCGGGCGCCGTGGTACCGCCTGATCAAGCCTCAAAAACTTTGATCAGCCGCTCCACAACAATGGTGCGCGTGCCCGGATCTTTGGGCGACGCGGGATATCACCGCGATTGTACGCAAGATGGCTCTGATGTGGACGTGAAAACGGAAGCAAAAGCAGAAGTGAAGATAAAGGTGGAAAAGGAGGAGGTGGTTGCGACGATGGAAGGAAGTTCGCCGTCGTCGTGCCTGAAGAAGAAAGGAAATGCTGATTATCAGGACCTGGGGAGGTATACTGATGAGAAAAAGGAGGAGAAGAAACCTCAAACACCTCCCAAGGCTCCTTCGGGAGCCCCTGCGGATCATAACGCAAGTTAAGATCCGCCAATTACATATGCATATGATGATCTGGATTGGAAGCCGTTGGTGAAATACTACGAACCAGACCGTCCGAAGGCGTTGCTGAAGGCGCCGGGTTCGGAGAGCGATGAAAGTCGATCAAGTATGCCACCATCAGAATCTGATTTGAAAAGGACGTTTTACATGAAGGAGCTGAAGAATTTCTTATTGATGAATTCAATTATGAACCTACTCGGGGTCACGATAAGTGGAAAACCGAGCGAGCCGGTTAGTCGACCAATAACGGACGAGAACGACAAGCTACATTTGGTGTTAGGGATGACACGCCTTATTAAGCAAGCTGGTCTGACTACAGGCGCTTAAGATGCCGAAGAAGTGTTCGATCTCGACCCTGAAGACGTCTCGACCACTACCGAGCAGCTGTTCGGGCTGTTGGTACCTATAGTGAGTCAATCCGCTAAGGTAGAACCACCTTACTATGCTGACAATTGAAGCGGGACCGTCGATCAACGTGGCAGAACACACGGATCATCGCGTTACGAATCTGCCCCTTCTGAAGGCGATGAACCTGAAGTGGTGTCGAGTAGTGCTGGAAGTATGGAGCCCAAGATCACCAGGATGACAGTTTGCCAGAAGGATGAACCCAAGTTTTCAGTTATCAAGAAGGAACCGCAATCAGTCAAGGCAGACGATGATCAATCATCGCAGGTCCCACAGCGGCAAACATTTTTCGACAAGTCCATGAAACAGTTTTTTGCGGAAGAAAGAGGCAAGTCGACACCTGCAGTCATTCACACAAAAAGTCCCGAGCCCAATCCAGGAAGTGTTGCGACGGTGAAAGAAGTGGATATGGAACCAGTGCATTCGCTCCGTGATTGTCAGTCAAGGTCAAGAAGATTGGCCACGGTTAAAGATGTTGACATGGAATCTGTATATTCGCTCCATGATCAACCATCCCAGCGTGATTACATTGACCCAGACGAGCCAATCACTCTGCCTCGACTAGTCACGGTTGCGACAGCGTACACTGGAATGCCTGACCAACAGCCGATTCCCAGTATTCGGATGTCGGCGATCAGTGATCTTAAAGAATTTTCAGGGAAGGGAGTGGATGAAGATCAAGCGCGGAATTGGATTGGTCGTTTGAAGTCGGCATTTATGCGTGACAAAGCCTCCGACCCAGAAAAGTGCTTAATATGGGCGATTTACTAAAAGGACCAGCACGCAATTGGCATCGCCAGCTGAGTAGAGTTACCCGATCAAGTTGTAAAAGTCTCGTGGACGAGTTTGAAGTTCAATACTGTGGAAGAGGTCAATCGGCGTCCCGCCAGTATTATTACACGAAACAGCGTTCAGATGAAACTACCATTGAGTATCTGCACTGGATGAATGTGGCGGGACTGCGGGCCAATTTTCCAATCAGGGATGGCTCGCCTACGATTTTACGCGAACATGTGCAACATTTTTTGGACACATTGACCAATCGCGAGTTCGCCGATCAACTGGCACTTCTGCGGCTGGATACCGCCGCGGATCTGGAAGAAACGTTTCGGGCGTATGCGCGCAATAAGTGGTACCAGCCAATGGCGACGGTAGGCACCAACCGATTCCGTCAGAAATTCAGTGATGATCGGTCACCTGCCCCAGCGCGGAAGCCTAAATCAGTGCGCGCGATTAAGGTGATGTCTGGAAGCGAAGAGACAAGCTCCGATGACAGTGGAAGTGACGGTGACCAACGTCGTTACATGGTTGCTACTATGCGCGATCAACCAGTAACGCACGGTCTACCTAGTGAGACTCGATCCGGTAAACAAGGCGAATCAAGTACTGATGACCAAGGGACGATGAAAAAATGCAGCCATTGCGGATCAATTAAGCATGACAATTTGCGTTGTTGGAAACGCCTGACCTGTCTGAAGTGTGGCAAGAAGGGGCATCCGACGGATCACTGTTTGTACGTCTCCCGTGCGTGCGGCGAGATTCATGACGTTGGCAAGTGCCCCATGGAGGAATTCTACAATCGTATTCGACAGTGGTACAACCCTACCAAGCATGCGGGAATTTTGCCCAAAGAAGCCGAAGACATGTTAAACTAGGACTCTCGCCAGGTTCGAATCTGGTACGAGACGAGCGTTCTGGTGTGTGTATTTTTGTATATGTGGATAAGAAGCGGGTTGATCAAGCAGAAGAGAAAGATAATGAAAAATGTGATCAACCTGATTTACAATGTTTGGCTAATTTCCGTATTGATGAGTTTTCTCGATCTCCGGTGATCATGGAAGTTGATTTGCTTCCGGGTGAATCACGTGGATATTGGAAATACCACCCGACAAAAAAGTGGTTAAAAAAGCCAAGGCGAGCGGCAAAATCAATAACGAACGCGCCACGTTACTATTCGATTCTGGTGACGAAGTGTCGGTCATCGACTCAGCCTTTGATCGTAAGTTGAGTTGTCAGATCGACACGAGTAAAACGCAAGAATGTGTCGGCATTGGAAAAAGTGCATACCTCACAGAAGGGCGCACTAAAATCGAGATTACGTTAGCGGGATCGTTGGTTTATTATTTCCATGCATGGGTGGGCAGACTTGTCGGGCAAGATGCTATACTGAGTATGGATTTTATGATACCAGCTGGTGTTCGATGAGACATCGCCCACGGTGCGCTAAGTTTGCCTGATGAGGTGATCATCCCATTGGAGGGGCGCCGACAGCTGTACGGATCGAGTGGTAATTATATGAAACTTAATCAGTACGAACAGATCCCAGTAGGTCTATCTGCTGAGGTTCGGATTTATGACCAGCGATCTCGAAAGTTGTGGATTACTCGTGGAAAAGATTGGGTCCCCACTATCACTAGGGGCGTGCGTAATGTGCGATATATGAGTGTTACGAACGTCGTTGATCATCCGATCATTGTGCAAGACGATAAGATTTTAGGTATCTGGATGAACAAAGACGACGTGCCCCGTCGACCTGGATTTATTTCGGTGGGGTCCAATCGCTACAAGGAGTGGCAAAATCTCGCGTATCAAGCCTCTGCTGATTCTGTACATGACGATCAAGAAAGTGTCGATCAAGGTCCCCTGGTGGAGAAGAAGGAGTATCTTATTCCTCAAAGTATTTTGGTGCGACCTACGGACCCGATCGTGACATATGTGGCATTAGTAACCGGAAGATAGCAGAAGGTGCAAGAAGTTCAAGAGAGGTGCGATCAGGAGCCGGGTGTGAAAGGTCCGATCCTGGATCACGAAGTTGAACAACCTGTTGCAAGAGATGAGCCTGATCAAGATATGCGTGACCACCCCGTCTCAGACGATCACGGTGAATTCGGTGTGATTCCCATCGATGATCAAGTTTGCTACAAACAGGGTGTAGATTTGTTCGTGGAATAACTGGAGAAACAGCTCGCTACGTTGTCTGAAGTGTCAGCAAGTACCGAAGAAGTGACGAAGGATGATCTACAAGTTGGTGATCCATTGATCAACACAGCAGAGGAAATTGATCAGCTTCGCGTTATAATTTGGGCGAAGAAACATCTGTTGATCGGGAAAGGGAAAGCGCTGCCTCCTGCTGCACGTGCAGTAGTTTGTGATATCGATGTAAGAAATGCGCGCCCGATCGCTCAAAAGTGTCGGAAGGTTGCTCCACAATTTCGTGAGAAGTTATCAGCCTTGATCAAGGGGCTATTGGCCACGAAGATCATTCAGCCGTCTACGTCACCCTGGGCATCACCCATAGTGATCATCGTGAAGAAGAATGAGGTTGATATTCGCCTGTGTATCGATTATCGCGCGGTGAATCAACTCAAGCGTTTGATGGTGTACCCAATGCCCCTGATCTCTGATCTACTCGAAGATTTGGATAAAGCGTTGTGGTTTTGCTCTTTGGATATGGCAAGTGGTTTTTGGGTCGTGTCTATGACCGATCGAGCACGTCAGATTTTGGCGTTTGTCACTCCGTTCGGATTGTTTGAATGGAATAGGATGCCCTTTGTCCTGAAGAGTGCTCCGCAAATCTACCAGCGGCTGATTGATAATGCATTATACGGGTATGTCAAGGTTAAGGACGGTTCTGACGCAACGGCTGATGTATTTACTGGGGGAGAGCCCGACCAAGACCGAGGCCCATCTGTGTTGCAGCGACGGTCCTATATTGATGACATTTTGATCCCGGCCCCTACATGGAGCACCCTGTGCGACAGGGTGCGAAACCTGTGGTAGAAGTGTGATCAGTGGAATTTGTCGATTATCTTGGTCAAATCGTACTGGGGGCGAAGTGAAGTGCCTTATTTGGGACATCACGTCTCTGGCCGTTGTCTGGAAGCTAATCCAAAGAATTTGGATGATCTGATCGATTTGCCTTTTCCTGAAACTTTACGTGCTATGCAATCGTTTTTGGGGAGCCTGAATTATTACCGTCGATTTATCGAAGACTTTGCGATTTACGCCGCTGTGCTCTATGAATTACGAGAAATTGATTATCAAGAGTTAAATATCCGGGCATTGGTCAACGAGAGCACGACTTATGAGGATGATCGATTAACTAGGGCGCGAGTGCCATTCAGCATGCTGAAGGCTAAGATTGCGTCAGCCCCAACTCTGCACCATTTCGACCAAGCAAAGACGCCGGTGATTGTGGTGTATGCCAGCAAGTCGGCAGTGTCTGCCGCGTTGATGCAAGAGCATGATCAATTATATTGCCCTGTCGCATTTGCCAGCCGGACACTGAAGAACGGTGAGCTGAATTACAGCCCCGTTGAAAAAGAAGTGCTGGCCCTTCTACGAATTCTAGACGTCTACTTTACGATGCTGGTCGGAAAAGCATCGTTGTCCTGTCGCGTCGATCCACGTTGAAGTGGCTCTTGACGTCCAACGGGCTAGATGGACGACTGGGAAAATGGGCTGCAATCTTATCACAGTGGGACTTGGAGATCAAGAAATGCGTGCATGGAGAAGAGGAGGTACTAGGGGCGCTGGCCGCAAGTATCACTCCTCGCAATGAAATTGATGAGGCCCTGATCGCAATCGCACCAAAAAAGGAGCCTCGACAAACGATTGAAGTACCACCTCCCACGGTCGAGAAAGGCGAAGAGCTGTACGTGATCAGCTTCGACGGGTCTGCTAGTGTTAAGCGATGCGTTGGTGCATTCGGTGCTATCGTGTGGAAGCTGCCGGAGTGGAAGATCATGATCGCGGTTGCGGACCATGCACCCAACATCACGGTGAATGAAGCCGAGTACCAGGGACTGCCTCTAAGTTTGGATTTACTATCGCAATATCCCAAAGGAAGGATAATCGTGTGTGGAGATTCGAATTTGGTGATAAGGAAAATTCGTGGAGAAATAGAGTGTAAAGCTCCGCGGTTGCAAGTATTGCAACAGCGCGCATTGAAACTCCTTCGCGAATGGCCTGACCATGACCTGTTGTATATTAAACGAGAGTGTAATAAGAGTGCCGATCACATCACCACCACTGCCATGCGGGATGGGGCACGATGTGAGACCAATGATGGGAAACAGCTGGAAGAATTGGCCGATCTTAACAGATTGCCGGAGGTGATTACCTGGAAGGAAGATCCCACTGCAGCACAAGTGCTGGTGACGACGCGATCACGTAACATTCGTCAAACGCAACCGTCAACGTGGCCCGAGGTATCCATAAAGGGGATAAGGGAGGAACGTGTTAAAAAGGCACAATACGAAGAAAAGTGGATCTGTGATTTGCGATGATACTTGAATGGTAACGTGTCACAGCTGAGCGCAGACGAGGTGAAAGAGTGTGCGAAAATCGCCGATTGTTATGACGTCGACGACCAAGGGTTGTTGATCTACTGCGGAAACATAACCAAAGGAAAAGCCAGCTGTGATCAAGATGATCGAGACTAGCGACGCTCCTCAATTAATCTGGTCGTACTGGAAACCCTACATGCGGATGTCCTCCACCATTATCATGTGAGTTTAGAGGCGGGACACCAGGGCATAGAGCGAACATATCAGCGGATCAGACGTTACTTTCATTGGCGTGGACTACTTCGTAGCGTGCAAAGCTTCGTTGGACAATTTGTGGATTGTGAGACGGGGAAGGGTCAACCTACGAACAAGGGGACGTCGCCCGAAAATATTGAGGCTACGTACCCGTTCCAAGTGATAGCCATGGATCACATCCCGTCGCTGCCTCGTTTGATTGATGGGCATACGGAGTTGTTGATATGGACATATCTATTCACGGGCATGGTAATCTCGAAAGCTGGATCGTCTCGTACAGCACAGAAAGTCGCTGAAAATTATGAAGAATGTGTGTTCCGACGATTTGGAGCTAGTGAGCTGATTAGACGCGACCGGGAACCCGGTTTTATGTCCGAAGTATTTCGGCCGTTCAACAAGATCGTGGCACAGCGGCAGAGTGCAACTATGGCATACCGTCCGCAGGCTAACGGAAAGGCAGAGAGAACAGTGCAGACGATTACACGAGCGATTAAGATGTACGTATCGGATGTCGGTCAGAAGGATTGGAGTTCGTATGCATAGCGGCTGGTGTTCGCGCTGAACTCGACTCCAGATCGTATTCGTGGAGAAAAACCGTTTTATTTGGCGTACGGGTGGGACCCACGATCATCGTTGGAATCGACATTACAACTGGGCGGAACTCGGCGTAAAGACCGAGATCCACGTCGATGGAGATACCGGCTGCAGAAAGACTACCTTTACGCCCGGGATCAAGTGAGCACCCGACTTCACCAAGCAGTAACAAACCGGGCGGTGAAGCATAATGATCAAGTGACACCGCACAAGATCGAAGCGGGGTCGAAGGTCTGGCTGTACCTCGATCGAGTGAAGGAAGGGTTCGCAAAGAAACTGGCGCATATGTGTCATGGAACCTTCAGGGTCGACGAGGTGATTGGTGATCATGCGGCAAGGTTGATCAAAGCTGGTACCGACTATCGCATATTTCCATTCGTGCACCTGTCCAAGTTGAAACTGGTCAAAGAGTTTCCAGATCGACCTACTGCTGTGCTAACAGCTGGGGTAGAGGATCGTTTTAATTTCTATGAAGCTCTATTACCCGAAGACAGCTGGGAGAGGACTCTAGAGCCGGACGAATTTGAAGTTGATCGCGTCACCGATGTCCGATCTGGTCGGAAAACCAGATACGGCAGAACGTTGCGTGAATATCAAGTATATTGGAAGGGTCATGATGAGTCGTCATGGGTAGACGAGGGCGATCTGAATTGCGATGCCCTAATCAAGGACTTAGAACGGAAGATGATTACCAACACCGGTTTGATGTAATGCAGGTGGATGAAGAGTCCCACTCTCAAAATTGCCTTTTCTATCCCTTGACATTATGGACGTCTTTGATATTATCCGTGTTTTACATTTATTGTAGTTAGTGCATGACCGGCTAATGGACTGTGGAATTATGATTGAAGACTTACTATTAATGGGGAAATAACGATTGACTTAATGTGGTGAATTTTAGGTGGATATTGCGCGACATGGTGATGAGGTAATGGCAGATAAGACTGTGGAAGAGCGATTTGTGTGGATACACTGAAAACGATGAAGCAACAATTGGAATTATTACGATCAAGAATTTTTATAGATTGAAGAAGAAAAGATGGTTAGCGAGCTATCTTGATCCGTAAAACTTGCGACAGAGGCGGGTAGTCTTGTTGCCGGGGTGATCTTCTGCGATACTGGAGTCGCCAAGACTCAACGACGTCAACCTCGCATAACGCATCCTGCAAGGTCGAAGGCGGTCGGTCCGATAGGTACCCTGGGTACCAGGTGCCATCGTCCGCCGGAGCGTATTTCAAGGGGCGATTACGGGCGAAGTGGGAAATCGCCGGATCCAAGAAGATGTCAAGATCGCACTCCCCGCTGATCATGCCTTTCAGCACGAACCTCACGATCCTCTTCCACGCTGCCCCGGCGCGGCTTCTACGCTTGCGTCGAAACTCGTAAAATTCTCGGAAAAAGGCGTTTCTAAGGTCCTGATCCACGTGGAGGTAATGGGTGGACTCCCAGATCGCCTGCGCGTGATGGTCCAGGAATGTCTGGTACCGCGCCTCGAAGTCAGCAAACCATCCGACCGAGCGGAATGAGATGGGTGGAAGCATATGCTTGAAACAATCCCACGGGCGCTGCAAGTACAGTAATTCCACTGCTTATTGGGTAATCAGGTGACTGCACCACTCATCAGGTGCAGTAGTGTCCGTGAAGGTGGGAAACAATCATGCCACAGGACGTGTCAAGTAGTCGAACATCGTTTTTACTGAGACGATACTCAGGTTGAGACCGCTGAGCTGATCCGAGGTCCACGGCAAGATGGCGTCGTCAGTCGCCTCACCCGGAAACACTATCTGCGACTTGAAGTCACCTGTCTGGGGAAAGAGGAATTCGGCAGAGTCCAGATCCGGTGGACCGTCGCTGCCCCACTCGCTGATCGTGGGACTGGACGGAATTTGCGCGCCAAGTAAAGCCGAAGGACCACCTTGGACACCATCCGGTTGGCCAGGCGGGCAAATAACATGTGGTGACCAGCTCATATCGGGAATAGGAGGATTGATACGTGGCCGCTTGGACTGGGAGGTGGATTGCGAGCGTGACCAACTCATATCGGGAATAGCAGGTTGCCGCTTGGACTGGGAGGTGGATTGCTAGCGTGACCAGCTCATATCGGGAATAGCAGGTTGCCGCTTGTACCGGGAAGTAGACTGCGAGCGCAGACCATGTCCTTTGGTATCACCCGGACGACCAGGTGGATTATTGTCGTGTGACAGCTCCTTCTTCCCGGAAACGGCAGAGGCCAGACGTTGCCGCTTGGGCCGGGAGGTGTATTGCGAACGCCGAGCGCGATTTCTGGATGAAGAGGCCGGTCGGATGAAGGAGCTTATAGACGGACCACCCGAAACAGCAGACGGGTTGGCAGCCGGGTTAATCCCCGCATTAGTGGAACCGGCGCTCGGAGGGATTTGCAGGTGTGATGCTATGCCCGCCAACATGGTCTGGACATCGGATAATTGAGCCCGCAGTTGTTCCGCCTCATCCTGAACGCGTCGCAACTCTAGGCGAAGTGCGTCGCGCTCCGCAGATGCGTGGTTGAGACGACGCCGCGCCACCGAAAGTTCTCCCTTCAACTTGGAACTCTGAGTGCGCAGTCACTCCAGCTCGGCCCTGTCGGCCGACACCGTGTCAAGACGCGCATATAGCTCGTCGGCTCGGGCATGAGCATTGGCTAGGTTGTTCATCTTTTGGAGATTGGCTTCATTCTCCGTTCGGATACGATTACGCTGGATCTTTCGTTTGCGAGCCTTGGAGGAAAGCTTAGCCAGCTGCTCGGAAAAGAGCTGGTTTTCTGACACAATGTGGTCGCGTTAATGTTGCACTGCGATCAGGCGCTGGCGGATTCGGTCGAGCGCTGCGTGATCCTGAGATGCCTCAAGACGCGAAATTTCTTGCGCCTGATGGTCGACGGTCTCTTCGCGGACCGACAGCAGATACCGGTCCCGGGCCTGGGCACCTTCCAGATCCCGTATCTGACCTTGCTGTTCGGCCAGAGTCTCTTCGGATGCTTTCAGTCGGGACTTGAGGTTGCTAACGGTGGTGCGGACAAAGTCGCGCAGGGGTTCAGCTCTCTCGCGGAACCACTCGATCTGCTGCTCGCGGTCGGCGAGCTTAGGTGCGACGCACTCGTGCCGCTTCTGTTGTAGGCGAGTGGAGTCTTCAAGTACGGAAAGTGAGTCGGTCAGCACGACTATTTCCTCCTGCTGTGTGCGAATGGTCTCTTGCTGCGTACGGATCGTCTCCTGTAGCGCACGTATGGTCTCTTGCTGCGCGTAAGCCTGGTGGACCACTGAGACCAAGTTGTCGACCGCGGAACGGTCGAGTGATGAGCTGCCACCTGCGGTTATCTCCATGATCATCCTCGCAGAAGAAGTACAAGAATGGATGATCACGAGGGATTGATCGAAGACGCTACGGTTGAATAATTGGCAACGCTCTGCTCACCTGCGACTCACTCGAAGGAGACAGGGCAGATTGATGGGTGCAGATTGCACTATCGATGACGTCATGATTGATGGATATCGACCATGATCGAGGCCATCATGACTAATAGTTAGCAACGTGGCAACGATATGATCTACCCCCGCCTCAACCGCTGTACGGATGGGACGGGGTTTAGGGGCGGCTGTGGTAAAGCGTACCGAAAAATTGGTACGTAATTAGGGGCATAATTATAGGCACCCCTATAGTCGTAGCTGTGGTAGAGGGTACCACAAATTTTGTCGGTACAATAGTCGGTACAAAAGGTGGTACGATAGTGGGCACCACAGTCGGTACCACAGTTGGTACCCAGACGGTACAACTGTTGACACAACGGTGGCGGACAGGGACGAGGCGTGGATAGGACGTCTCAGACGATACGACAACTGGAACGGTTACCCGACGGTAACCCGAAGGTAAGCGGTTAAATGGTCGACAAAATGCGTAGGAATGGTTAGTTCTGATTGGTTGATATTAGTTTTTTGTAGATATTAGGATATAAGCAATAATACAGTTCTCCTTTTGCGTACGATCGCGCCGATCGTTTACAGGGACGGCAACTTAGGGCCTCCCTTCTTCTACCAAATACCTCTACGTCCCGGGCTGGAGCACTTAGTGCATTTTTGGCCCACCGGTAGGAGTAGAGGGTGGGAACTCACCCGCAACTCGGCCCGCTGTGTCAGCGGTTCTTCTTTTAAAGGTTTTTTGGTCTAGGGAACGTGATCGAGCAGTGCGCTCTCACCTCTTCCCCGATTGGTCCACGTTTTGGCCCCTAGTGTTCGGCTGCTTTAAGCGCCCCACGGGAACACTAGGCGGATTTTGGTGGTAATCGTCGGTAATCCCGTCGAACGCGCTGATCGACCATCCCTCTAAGGCTTAAGTCTAGAATACAAGGTATTTTTGGGTATTCTATTGACTGATTAAGCTTAAGGAGGCTCTGTGATCGGGCAGTGAAGATTTCCGCTGCCTGATAGAGTACCCCTTCGCCGATCAACACCTGATAGACACACTGCGTGTAGCCGGTGCGTATACGCACGGTGCGGCTAGCGCACAGAGGAAGACTATTCCTTAAAGCGATATCTACCGCTACTTAGCCGATGCGACCTTATAAAGGGCTTAGTAGGAGAGATCTCCTACTCGGGGCTAAGATTCCCGGGTTGGTTTACTAGTTAGCCTTAACGGCTGTGTTCCCTTTACGGGGTGTAAGTAAAGGAAGGTCTCCCTCTTACCTACGACACTCACTGCACGCGCGACCGGTCGACGTCGCACGTCTGCACTTTAGAGTGAAATGTAAACTGAATATATTTAATATGTAATTAGCCTAAATTAATTTAAACTAATATAAACTAGATGTAATACTAAGTAGAATATACCCAATTCGTACCTAGCTAAAATGTAATGTACACACCTGTGTACCGACACGTGGATGGCTGACACACCACCACCCAAGGGCTCATGCCCTCATTGGTTAAAATAACCAAAGGTTCGAAACCTTTCAAACCGGTCAATACTGACCTCAACCGTATTGTATTCATGTACACCAACACTAAATGTAACTCAAATGTAACCCCGTTACATCCTCCCCCATCAAGACTATTGCTTACGAAATAACCAAAATTTTGTTGGGGAACTCCAACGACAGTTCCTCTGGGCCCCATATGTACACCTTCAGTGGTGCTATGGCGTCTCCTCTAGAAGAGGTAGACTACTCCGAGAACTCGGAGGTGGATGCCCTTGGAGATACCTCCCCAACGGTTAACCGCCCCAAGAGCGCCGAACGGCGTTGTCGGCAGCCTAATCCGTTCCCCACACGTGGGGAAAATGCACTCACCAGTGCACCACTCCTGCCCATATCGGATGATACATCCGAATCGCCAAATGCGATCGTCACTAACGAGCTGACGCAGATCAAGACACCCAACTTGCCGCACAGGCACTAAGGGCTGCGTTACGCGCCCCCAAACGCCTGCCAAGGGCGGCTTATATTTTGATGGTCCTCGTGACCTGCCAAGGTGGGCCAGGCGTTTGGTAAGGACTGGTTTAGCGTCCTATACCCCTGGCCCCGCGGCTGAACAGCCGTATCAACGCGAACGCCGTGAGAAACTCCGGCAACAACTGCTTACACAAAAGCAGTTCACTAGCGTCTCATACCGAGAGCGCTTAGACAGGCAGGCACAGGGTGCCCCTGTTGAGAACCTCCGCGAGGTTCCTTTCGTTCTTTCTCCGGGAGAAAGTGCTGATGATGCAGAGAAGAAGTTCCGCGCTTGGGTGGAAGGGGAGAAGCTTCTCTCAGCTTCAATGAGCTTCACGACAGCTATTTCCGTCGAGACATTTGGGTGGAGAGGGAGTTGCGCCTGGAATTTGCCAGAGCCAAAGAGATGGAGCTATTACGTTCTCCATATCGCACGCGCTACACCAGCGTCCCTGTCTCCACCATGGTGCCAGAGGACAGTGTGAGCGTAACATCTTCCTCCTGCGAACTCCCACTTACTGGGAGTGAAGGGGCTTCTCGTGCCCCTTTGGTCGTTGACCTGCAGCGGGATTCTCCCGCTCGAAAGCATCAACGACGTCGCGGCAATCCTGCCGTAGGGGAGTCTCGAACTCCCACGAAGTCTGTGAGTGTGGATAACCTTTGCACTTCACCATATACTGGGTTTGACCCCGATGATGGCGTCGCGCCATCAGCTTCTCCACAGGAAAGTGTGGAGTACCCTCCGCATCAAGCATTGTAGGAGGAGGTCGCGCAATTGCGACGTGAGATTCGCGAGCGCGGTGATCCACACAGCCATCGCATTCATGATCTACACGAGGGGATCCGCGATGAGTGGGATGCCACTGGTCGCTTCGAGAGGCGGCTTGCCTCTCTCGAGACGACCGTTGCGGAGCTTCGTGTTCGCATTTTAGCCCTTTTGGGCTTCCTTCGCCCTGCCGTGCCTTACGGCTCTTACGGCTATCCGCCTTTCCACCCCCCCTCCAGGAGGGGGCCCGCCTCCGGGTCCTGGTATGGCTTAAGCATACCTACATAGAAGGTTGGATGCATACGCATCACCTTCGGGATGTCCAAGGTATACGATAAGCCCTTTCGGGCTAGCACCTTGAAAGGCCCCACAAATCTGGGGCGCAGTTTGTTCCGTAACGCGTTGGAAACTGCATATGTAGGAAGATTTTTAGCGTTTAATAAAACACTTTCTCCTACTTTGTATACCTTTTTGTTACGCCGCCCCTTGCGGTCAGCTTGTTCCTTCTGCTTGTCTTGGCTTTCCGCCATGGCGTCGCAAACGTGTCGTAAGACACTAAGGCGCGTCGATAAAAACTTATCGATGTGCTTTCGCACAGATACAGGGATGAAATCGGAGAATCCTCCCCCCTCAAGCCTTGGATCACACACACGTGGCGTCAACGGAAGCCTCGGATTCACTAATCCGTTCACGTAAAACGGGGTAAACCCCGTAGATGCATGAACCGAATTGTTAATAGCAAATTCGTCCATAGGAAGCATCCTACTCCAACTATTTGGAGAATGCGGACATAAACTCCGGAGAATGTCCTCCACAACGCGATTAACGCGTTCCGTTTGTCCGTCCGTCTGCGGATGATCCGCAGTGGATATGAGGAGCTTGGTACCCAGCACCTTAAGCAACGCCCCCCAAAACTGACCCGTAAAACGGGGATCCCGATCCGATACAACGGAATTGGGTAGACCATGCTGTCGAAAGACACGGTCTAGGAACACTTTCGCTGTTCCTTGTCCATCTATGGACTCTGGTACCACCGCCAGGTGGGCCATCTTGCTCAAACGGTCTACAAAGACCAAAATGCAGGTTTTGCTGGCCTTATCTTTTGAAAAACCAAAGATAAAATCCATACTAATGGATTTCCCATTGGACATCCCGTTGGAACGGGTAAGCTCTACAAAGGAGAAGCTGGTTCTGCAGAGGGTTTGGCCCTCTGACACGTCTCACAGGTGCGAATTTACGTACCGACCCACTTATACATCTTGGGCCACCAATACAAAGCTCTTAAAGCGCTGTAGGTCTTATCCCGACCTAAATGACCCCCGGTAGGGGCGTCATGTGCCTCAAAGAGGACTCTATACTTCAGTTCCTCATCATGAGGACCAACCACCCGCGGAGTGTCCTCCGCGCTCGTATTATAATAAAGCAAACCGTCACAGTAACTGTAACGGTGTAACCGAGCTTTAGCTCGACTTGAAAGGGTAGGATCAGATGAGCCAAGTCCCTTGTCACCCAATGCGCTGATAAGCGCCGTAGATTTTGGGTCTTTCCCATACGCCTGGCGTATGAGTTCCACCATAGACGAGGTGATGAATGTCGCGTGAGCGAGCTCGTAATCGGGACGACGCGACAACGCGTCTGCAAGCACATTATGTTTGCCAGGTTTATACTTAACCACAAAGTTGTACTCCGCAAAGAAGGAGAGCCAACGGGCCATCCGCTGGGAGAGATCAGGCGACTTTGTCGCTGTCCGTAAGGACGCGTGGTCAGTATAAACCACGAACGGCTTGGAGCCGAGTAGGTGAAACCTAAATTTGACAAGAGCATACTTCATTGCAAGTAGCTCCTTGTCATGAACGTGATAATTTCGTTCCGCAGCTTTAAGCTGCCTCGACTCAAACGTAATTACGTGTTCCCTTCCTGCATCGTCTGCTTGTAACAAAGCACATCCGATTGCGAAATCGGAGGCGTCGCAGACGACACTAAATGGTTTCCCAGAATCTGGTAGAGCAAGAACGGGAGCTTTAACAATCTCCCCTTTACCGCTTCAAAAGCGTTTTGGTGTTCGGTTTCCCAACACCAATCAACATCCTTCCTAAGAAGGTCGGTTAATGGATTCGCCATTTCAGCGTAGTTCTCGCTGTACTTGTGGAGATAGTTGGCTAATCCAAGCCACTTCCGTAAATCTCTAAGATTTACAGGCGAAGGCCACTCCACAATGGCTTTCACCTTCGCGGGATCCGCCCGCACTCTATCCTTACCGATGAAGCATCCGAGGAAAGGAATTTCCTCAGCACCAAATATACATTTGGATGCGTTCGCATATAACTTATATTCTCGCATACATTCGAGCACCGCTCGAAGATGTATCAGGTGCGTCTGAACATCAGACAAGTCGCCTTCCGCGCGACTATGAACGAATATATCTTCGAAGTACGTCTGAGCGTACTTACTATGAGGGCGGAAGAGTTGTGTCACCAAGCGATTAACAGTCGCTGGTGCATTCGAAAGCCCCTGTGGAATAACCAGCACTCCCACAGCATGCCACTAGGCGTGCTTACCGCTGTAATCGGAAGATCGGATGCTCGCATGAGTACCTGATAATACCCGTCCACCAGATCTAATGCGCTGTACACAGTACAGCCTGACATATTATCCTGGAGGACATCCTTCCTAGGAATCGGAGTCTGCATGGGTACAGTAGCTGCATTCAGCTTGTTGTACGCATGCACAATGCGCCACTTTCCGTTCGGTTTACGAACACAAAAAGTGGGAGATGAGTGGGGAGACTTGCTCTCCCGTACCATCCCTGCCTCTTCTTTCCCCTTGAGAATGCGTCGATGACGTCGCATTGTTCCTTGGGGAGAGGCCACTGCCTAGTTACGCAGTATTTGGTTCCGGGAACCAAATCAGTTTCATGTCGGACTCCCCGATCCGGTGGTAACACCATCGGCGGGTTGTCACTAATGACATCTCCGAATTCCTTCAATAAGGAATGGTAAGGGTCCTCAGGATCCTCGCGGATCCTGAGGCCGCTTCGGGCATTAAATGCCTGTTTGGTTTTCACCAAAACTGACTCGCCCATCGTGGATGAGGAGTTCAACTCCTCTTCCGGACGCAACACGACGACATCGTCGATTTCATCTGCTTTCAAAGCAGTCTCAAACTCGTTGAAGGACATCTCCTCCAACGACAACAGTTCGCCTACCCCAGGCAACCGTTCCAGGCTTACGCCTTCTGTGACAAACCTGTCACACTATTCAGCATCCTGTAGGACTGCTGACTACTGCCCTCGGGACTCATCCCGAGGCCCAGATAGGGGGAGTCAATTGCCCCATCTACTGGAAGCGCCACGCGCCTATCCACAGAGGTCTCTACCTCTACCACTGGAGTCGCCTCAGAGGAATCCACCTCTGCCACTGGCAACTCACCAGTCTCACCGTTAACGGCGTGGGGATTAACCACCGAATCCCCCTCGTTAAGGAACTCTTCCTTAACGTCATTGGAAATGATCATCTCAGACATCCCAATCTCTGGCATCTCACGCCAGAATCGCTTTTGCGATCGAGCAAAGGTGGGTTCATGACTCGCCAATGCTTCACCCGATCGCGGGTACGTTGAGCCAATGGACTTAGACTTACAGTCTATCCATGGCTCGTGGCGTTCCAGCCACTTCATGCACAGAATGAGGTCATACCTCGAGTCCAAATCCAGGACTAGGAAACGTTCCAAGCTGTCGAAGTCTGCAAACTTCAGCTTAAGGTCAATCGATACCTTGGGTACAGAAACCTGTACGCCCGTCGCAAGACGGACCGTGACAACGTCACGAGAACGTGCCTCTAGGGCCTCGGCATACAGACAACGCTTCTCCACAGAAGCCCGTCTGACATAATTGTCAGACGCTCCAAAGTCTGTCAAGACTCTCCAAGGCTTATCAAAGCCTTTCACGTCCGCAAGGAAGACCAGCAAACCTGACTGGTACACCAACTCGATGCTAGAAAGCACCGTTTCCCTCGGGGCTTTGTTCTGTCGTCCCCTAACCTGGGGCTTAACAGCACTGAGGGATCCCCCAGTAGGGCGCCCCGCACCTACTGGGAACCGTCCTTTCTTGACGGCTTGGGCGAGGGCCTTTCACCCGCCCTCGGCCCCTTATAGCGATTGTCTCGCTGGTTTTTTTTCGAACATCTGTTCCGCAGATGATCCGTGCTTCCACACAGGAAGCACCTTAGCGGCCCATGCCGCTGCAACATTGCAAGGAGCTCCGCTTCGAAGCTCGGCGAGATATAGTCAGAGTGACTCTTAGCGGGAGGTTTCTCTTCCGCTTCGACCTGTCCATGGGTTCAGGACCCACCTTAGAGGGACGAAAGTTCCTTTCGGCGTTAATCGACATCTTAAGCGCCTCCCCTAGGGATTGGGGTCGGCTCGGAAGAGCTCCAAACGTGCTGGTCCTTCCCTAAGGCCACCCATGAACACGGGAATGGGCACATCGTCCGAATACGCTTTCGCGTACATCCCTGCCAACAGGGTCTTTAGTTTTTGGACGTATCTCTCCAAGTCCCTAGTGCCCTGAAGGCACCTCAGAAACGCAAGATGATTCTGGAAAACCCGATCAGGTGTAGCGTAAATGTCCAAAAGCTTTCGATTAAGGACTTCCCTTGTCGGGAACACGTTCGTGACCGAATCCGGACACTTAAACGCCCATGTACGGGCTTTGCCCGTAATATGGGTTAGTGCAAGTCCCACTTGCAAGTGATCCTCGATCACATTCGCTGTGGCGAAGGCCGTTTCGATCTCTCGAAGCCACACATAAAGGTTTTCACCTTTTTACCCGGTGAAATCCTTTATCTTAAAAGAAATCGGGGGCGCACCCCCGTAGACGCGGGATAACTCCCACGAAGACTCGCCTCATGGGCGATAAGGGCATTCACCCTTTCACGCACGGCGTCGAGGATCTGCTCCACTAGATGGCGCATGCCGTCCTCACCCAATATGGGTAACAGCCTTTTAAAGGCTTCCTGTTGGACGGGGGTTAGCTTACTCCAATCGTCCTGATCCATCCCTTGCAGAGGATGCTGATAACCAACACAGGTGTTGGATTGACTACAAGTGCTACCAGATGAAGCCGGTGCTTAAACGCACGGTGCGGCTAGCGCACAGATGAAGACTTTCCTTTAAGCGGCGTTCGCCGCTACTTAGCCGATACGCCCTTGTATAAGGGCTTAGCAAGAGCTCACTCTCTTGCTCGGGGCCAAGATTCCCGGGGTGGCTTACAGTTAGCTTTCTCTAACGCCTTGTAACAAGGTTTCCCTTATGAAGGAAGGTAGCGTAATGGAGAACTCCCTTAGGCTACAATACTCACTGCGCGCGCGACCGGGCGTGGTCGCGCGCCTAGAAGTCTTAAGCATTTTTGTAAACTGATTTATATTTAATATATGTAATTAGCCTAAATTAATTAAACTAATGTAAACTATATGTAATACTAAGTAGAGCTTATTCAAGTCGTACCTAGCTGAAATGTAGTGTACAACACCTGTGTACTAGCACGTGGCAGGCTGCCACGCCTTCACAAAGGGCTCCTGCCCTGATTGGTTTAAACAACCAATAAGTCCGAACCTTTCGGACTGGTCAATATTTGACCTTAACCGTGGTGTACTTACGTACACTAATGTAACCGCATGTAACCCGGTTACAGCTACCAGGAACCGGGAAGACGTTTCTGAAAGTTCTCGCGCGCCTTAAGATTTGGCGTGTCCCTTTTCTTGGCTGAACTGACCGATTGATATTTCTTGGTCAGAGAGCTTGGTTTAATTAAATCAAGTATAACCCCTGACCAAAGCGTTTCCACCCAGAAGCTAAATATTATCTGCCCTTACCGAGCAACACGCAACAAATCGTCAAGTCTACCGCGAAAACAAAACTGAACAACGTCATGGGTCTACAAGGTAGAAAATTTATCGAAGTGTAGAGTCGAACTGAGCACGATCAAGGTGATGATTGCGGTGATTGGGCAGGTCAGTACGATGCTAACCAGCCTGATTTCGAAGCCGACGAACAAAGTAACCCTCTGATAGTGTTTCGTCTGGGTCGCCCGTGGGTATTCGCATTAGGGAGAAAATATTTAAAATGGACCACACCACAAAGACTGAGCCAATGACGCGGAATTGCGTTCGTCTCGTTTATTTGAAACGGAGCCACAGACTATTTATTGACCCCATATATCCGATGATCCTAGTGCACCACACCAATTCATAAGACCTACCGAAAAGCTATATATACTAAAATTATATCCCAAGATTGCATTATTGGTCAATATACCTCGCACTCATGTGACCTACCCAAAAGCTATATATAATAAAATCATCTTCCATAATTGCATGATTGGTCAATATTACCCACCATAGAGTAGTCTTGCAGCATGACCTGCTCGAATGCGTCTTGAACGTCCCGATCGGATACTTTGCTCGCTCAACCACTTGAACTTGCTTGTAGAGTCGTTCCGATCAATTATCTTCGCATTATACCGACGGATAGCTTTTAAGGCTTCATTATCCAGCTAACTATTCCTGAAAGGCTCCCCGCCTGACGCGTCTCTGCAGGGTGACACCTCAAACATTGCCCCTTTTCATTCCTGCACTCCACCTTCATCATCTTCGATCCATTTCCCTCGGTCGCCATAATAGCCATTCCAGTGGTTATCCACGGGAAGCTCTTTTCGGTGCTCGACACCTGGGCACTCTTCAACCAGTTACATCATCCGGGTAGAACTCTTGCCAATCTTGAGTCTCCCTGCAGTTTCTCACCGTGGACCGTTGCTTCTCTGGCATCACGTCACCATAGGGTTTGTCGCAACCGTACAGAGGTTGGCACGATTTCATTCTCCACTTTGGTAGGAGGCAATAAACAGACGCACATGGTACGTATCCTAGCGGATTGTCCATCCCAACTTATGCCGTTTATGCCCACCAAAAAATGTCACAACGGGGGATGTAGCGTGTCATTGGACTCTCGTTTTCCTGCGGTTGGGAGCTCGGCATCCCACCCCGCCATCGGGGGCGACGAGCGCTCCCCGATCCAGTGGGGCGGCTGGAGCAGGATTGAAGCAAGCTGCTCCTGCTGAAAGAGGTCACGGAGCACCGGGCAACCGAGGCGGTTACTTGGGAAGACTTAAGCGAGGATGTCACTCGCCAACAAGATGCCGTACTTGCAGCATGGGAAGGATCGGATGCAGTTGATTGTCGACGTTGTTCGACGTTTATCGCGACGTTTATGCCTGCGCAAAGATGCAATGTAAGTTCTCTTCTTTTCTTTCCTCCAGGACAGCCTCGATTGACAAACATCGCGTGTATCCTCACCTTTCTGCTTACGCAGGCTTAACACATGCGGATATGGATATACATTGCCAAAATTGACAAGATCTATCTCGGTATCAGACCGATATGCATCACCGGTCCGAAAACAAAGAGGATACCCAGGGAGGCATTGCTATCATGCGGACATGACGCCCAATCTGCCGCTTGGATCGCGAAGGGGCTACGAGATCAAATTCAGTCGTCCCAGCCGCGGTTTGACGACCTGGAGACTGACTTGTGACTTTCTCTGACTGAACTCGCACTATTGTAAGGCCAGGTTCAGGTGTGGCTACCGCAATTCCAGACACTGCAAGACAGGCTCCAGCAGTTCGGGTTGCCCAGCTGTTGAAACTCCTGCTCAAGTGCACGATGTGTTGTACCTTAGTAGACAATGGTGCTATAATGCATAGCCCAAAATTTCACCATCCGTCTCTCTTTCCGAATCCTCGCCTTCTGGGTCGTCGGCTACTTCTTCGTCCGGACCTTCGTCCGGGCACCTCAACGTCTTCTTGTAAGCTACCCACTCCTTCTCAAGGCGGGCCCCGTCTGTGGGAAAGCACCAAGGATTCCCAGTGTATACACGTTCCTAATGCGAGATCCCCAATCATGGGGCGGGGCCCATTTCAAATGGTCGGCTGCTTATCCTCCAGGTTTTCCTCCCCATGCTAGCTAACAAGAAATGACGGTTGATAGGCACGAGCAGCTCTTCCGGGTTTTCGATGGCGAATCGGGCTCTGGCCTCAAAGGGGCTTACCGCCAGATGACAGTGGAAAAGAGGTCCGTGGTCAACGCCGAGGAGCTACTCTTGGCGGGTAAAAAGGGACCATCACTTCCCAGTGAGGATGGAAAGATAAAGAAGATGAAGATTTTCTCGAGAAACAAAATCGGGAAGCTTTATATCGCTCACGAGCTGTTGCTCAACGTTTCGGTGCATAACATCGGAGGAGTTTCCTCTCAGTCGGCATTCGATTTCTTTAAAACCGAGCAGTATTGGGGCAGATCTCCTTCCCGAGTACACCCGACATTATTTGCTGTATTCTGTCTTTGGATTAGAAGATCATTTTCATTGTAATCAGGATAAAAATTCACTTCAACTGGCTCAAAGTTCCAACGATAGGAGAAGGTAGAGCACAGATCAAACCGATCGGCGTGATCAATCTGATCTTCATGGTCTTCATCTAGAACGAGATCGGGCAGGACTTGACGATAAAGTTCTCTTCTGTCTCACTTTGTGTGCTCATTGTAACTGGTAACGTGAGAGATAATCCAAAAAAAACGAAAGAAACGTATCTCCACTAATATCCACGGTTTCCACTGAAAAAACTAATTATTTTTCCACAAAACCTTTCATTACAGATGATCTGCGTGTCAGTCGCTATAGTCTTGAACTAATCCCGTCGTGGGAGTTCCGGCGAGCTAAGTAGACTTGTGCGCATCTCATCCGTAGATTAAAAGGAACAGGCGGGAACTTAGCTACCCTCCATTCTATGCTAAGTACAAAGTACCGCGGCGAATATGTACAGCACGCTAACTAAAACTTCGTATCTTAACCTCCTGTCACATGATAGATCAAAATAACCTTCCAAAAACCACTTGATCCGCGGATCACGCAGATCGGATCTTAAAACAGATCACAACCACGTCGACGTTCACTTGGTTCAATCGATTTTCGCTCCAAATCGATCTATCACCGGATCGGATCTTAGCTTTATCGTCCCTCAAAACCCAACCGATCAAAATCATCGGTAGATCGCATCTTAGTTCCACATTGATCATCATCTAAATCGCTTCCCAAAATAGATTCATCAGATTGTGGTGGAGTCAAGTTCGAAATCGAAAACATTAGCATCGATAACCTGACTACCACCATCGCGCCCAGCCTTCCAACTTTCGGAGGGGGTACTCCGCGGACCACCACTCGAGATCTGGTCCGATCGTCCGCTGCAAGCAGACGACCGGTCGTCACCAGAACCCACTTGGTCCGATTGTTTAGTGTCCATCTCACCTTGTGTACCCGATGGAATGGGCTAGTTACACACTCGGTGGATCGGGATCGCAGATTGGATCGAAGCGGTCTTGAATATAGAAGACCGATCTGGGTAGGTATCTCTGGGGCGTAACTCTTCACCCCAGACACAAACAGACCAAAAACACTTCCAAGAGATAACTTCCAATAGGTCGATCGTCCAAACGATCAAGACCTGACCAATACGAAATAATAGAGGGTAGACCGACCGTTCCGGTCTAGCCCCTGACCAATACGAAATAAGACCAAAACCGGTCTAGTTTCCAACCAATATTAAAACAAGCCAATATGTCCGCGTAAAGACCCAATATGCTCGTGAAACTCCACAAACGATATCTCCACGCCAAGACCAATCCAGTGAATAGCACGTTCCAAACGTACTTGAGTTGAGGTGTTGAGATCGCCAAATCGTACTCCCGTCAAGGGACTTCCGGTGGGCCAAAGTGCGCGTGCGGCGCGTCCAGACCGGGTATAATGATCGAGAAGGGATAATTC